>APFE031225594.1:2081-16221 GCA_000404065.3 Pinus taeda | reverse complement strand
AGGGAATATTGGGGTGTTTAACATGTTTCGATTATGGGTGATTATGGGTTATTATGATGTTTAAATTTTATAGATTATGGGTTATTATGATGTTTAAATTTTAAGTTTTTTTTCTTATTTATATATTTATAAAAATGTTTTATTTGTATGGGTGTATTTTTTAATTTTATAAAAGTTTATAAAGATTATTATTTTTTAATTAAGTTGAATTTAGATAGGTTAGTTTTAATGTTGGATGAAAGAATGATTTATTTACTTGGTAGTACATTCTTATAAGTATTGTGTGAGGCTTTGTTGAATCTGGATACTCTATAAGATAGTTTTTATCACAACAAATGGCTCCCATTCTTAACCTTTCTTTATAAGGTTTGAACCAATAACTTAATGGAGACTAAACCCCACATAAATTAACTAGTTTACACCTCATAGGTAAAGAATGATTGCACCTAAATTCCAATGTGGGGAAGATGTTGTAGTGGTTGTAAATCACTGTAAAAAATAAATGTCAGGTTAAAATGGGAGAGATGATGTAGTAATTATAAAATGAAACATTAAATCAAATAATAATAATAATAATAATAATAATCTAATGTCAACTCAATAAAAAAGTAATATAATGCTATTAACAATTCAATTCCAATTTTATTATACTGTATATTGTTTTATTAATAAATTACTAACCTTTTTCCAAAAAATTAAACATTTAAATAGGTTAACTAGCGTAGTTCATCTTAATCATATCTATCCAAGGCCGAGAGGATCAATCTCTTAGGTGGCAACCTCTTTTTGAGTGCAAAACTTGAAGAAATTTTTGCACCTCAAGAGATTTGATTCCTCTTAGTGTTTAATAGATTTAATAGTAAGATGGATCTAATTTCATTCATGTGTGGCCACACAAATTTGTCGAACATATGATTTATCTAATCACTTTAAATACATTAAATATGTTTACGATTAATCTGATGAGTTCCTTCTTTTCTACATCTCATTCATATTGCACATGTATTTGTATTAAATATGTGAATTCCCACATATAACTCCTCACATACATGACACATTTGAACTCGAGGTAATCAATAAATCCTATCATGAAATTTTCAATGTACAATATTAATATCAACAAGAGTTACAAGTTGAGCTTGGGCACAAATATATTTTAAACATCTTTTTTTCATAATATTTTTTCTACATCTTGTATTATTCCCGAGTTGGTTGAATATTGTTTTCTTTGTTGATATTCTCTTTGTTGTTTATCTTTTCATTTCTTCCTTTCTTCATGCTCTTCAGTTGTCATTTCATTTGCCTTTTTCATTGATTTACTCTTCATTGTGCATTTTATTGTAATATTTTCTCTTGACACTACTTAGCTATCGTTTGTTATGCCCTTCTTTGTCGATACACCCTTTGATATTCTCTTTGATATAATGTTTTCTATTCATTTTTTCTTTCATTTGTTCTTGTTGTTCAATTTTCATGCGTTGTGATTGTCTTTATTAATATGCTCTTTGTTGCTAACAATCCTTAGTTGTTATTTCTTATGTTTTTCTTTGCCGACATGCTCTTTGTTGTTTATTTATTTAAGATGAATATACAATGATGATTAAGATGTATCTATGCTCTTTGTTATTTATTTCAATTTAGTATGGATTTAGGTGAATGATTACTATAACATAGAAATCAATGCATGTCATCAATAATTACTTTGTGCATACACTAAAATCAACACAGACTATTAATCTAATTACTTTAAAGGAAATGCACATTGTCCATTTATTTGCATCACATCAAAAGTTAAAATATACATTGAAATCAAGGCATCTAGTATAAAAAATCAAATAGGATTAGAAATCAACATCTACATTGAAATCAATGCATCCTCATTTGTCATTTCTTATGCACAGGGGGCTTCACTAGGGGAGTGATACCATACCACATGTGTTCATATTGGGGGATATATATTGAGGAAAAAATGACATAATATATTGAGCATATAAAGGAGGATAAAAGGTTTTTATATTGGAAGGTATAAAAATGGAACTCAAAATTAACGAAAAAATATAAAGCAGTATAAAAATGTTAATGAAAAATGGATACCTACAATATCTAGTGAAAGTAGGGGTTTTTTAAATTGGGAAGGTGTATTGGGTTTGTATTGGTAGGGGGTTAAATAATGTGATTTTTAGAGGTATTTTCCAATATGTAGTCAAATTAAGGGTATCGTTTAATATGCCACAAACGAACATGATATTTAGAAGTTCATTGAGTGAAACCCCTGTGTTCTTATGTCTTTCTATACAAACTTTCTCTTTGTTGTTCATTTCTAGGTTGATGATTAAGATGGATCTAGGCTCCTTGTTGTTCATTTATATTTAATATGGATCTAGACCGATGATTACTGTAACACATAAATCAATGCACATCGTCAATATTTACTTTGTGCCTACACTAAAATCAATGCACACTATTAATCTAATTACTTTGAAAATAATGCACATCATCCATGTTTTTACATTGTATCAAATATTAACATCTAGATTGAAATCAATGCATCTAGTGCAAACAATCAAATAAGATTAACAATCGACATCTATAATGAAATTAATGCATCCTCAATTGTAATTTCTTGTGCATTTCTTTGTTTCATTTCTATTTAATATGGATCTAGGTTAATGATTATTAGAACATAGAAATCAATGCCCATCGTCACAAATTATTGTATGCTTACACTAAAATTAATATACATTATTAGTCTAATTACTTTATAAGCAATGCACATCATCCATCTAGTTACATCATATCATAAATTAACATCTACACTAAAATCAATTCATCTAGTGCAAACAATCAAATAGAATTAGAAATCAACATCTATACTCAAGTAAATGCATAAGTGCAATCAATCGTATAGAATTAAAAATTAATATCCACATTGAGATCAATGTATCAAGTGTGATAGGATTAAAAACTAACATCTACATTAAAATCAATGCATCTAATTCAGTTAAAACAAAATATTAATATCGAAGCAATCTAAACTCGAGTTGTGGCCTTAACATGTTTTACCTCTTCTAGTGAAATTTCAATAATTTTGTATTTTTTTTAATATGATTTTAAGGGCTTTGATGATTTCTAATCCAGTTTTGTATCTTTGTAAAGTCTACTTTCCTCTTCTTCTATGTTTTTTGTTTCAATTTATTTATTGCTATTTAATATAAAAATAATACATATAATATTATGTTAAATTTATATATAGTTATTCTATTATATATTATGTTATTATTACAATTATATATTTAATAAACCTAATATCAAATTTCTCATGGTTAATATTTAACTTTACATCTTTGTAATGATACATTAATTAGTATAATATATAACCTTGTTTATATATGTAATATATTATTATAACATTTTAACTTAATTTATATTTAAATTTTACTGAATATATATTAAGTAACCTAATATTACATATAAACAAATAATCATAGTATATCACAATTTTAACACAAAGATCATCTTAAGCTTGGTAGATCACTACCAACATCAAAGCAAGGAATGGACTACACCTTCTACCACAACACCCGCGGATAAGAAGAATGGAGTCCACCTTCTACCACAACACCTACCAACAAAGGACATAGATTGATCTCGAATTAATTATTTCATTGATCAGAACATTTCTGAGGTCACACGATTACTACATTTATTACATCACGATTGTTTTATAAAGGTACATGTTATTAAGGTACATGTTATTAGTTCCTACCTCGCCAGGGACTATAACATTCGTCTCACAGTCAAATTGCATTGACCGTCTATTATTTTGTTATTTTTTAGTTATTTTAGCCAAAGTTTTGGGAAAACATAGTTTTTTCTATTTTTGCCTGAATTCAAAAATTAATTTTTATAATCTGGAATCTTATTTCTAATTTTTATTGGCCTAGCACCTTCCGATGGGACATAATTCCCCTGGTGGAGATCGTTCTATTTTGTGTATTTGTTAGTACCTAACAATTGATTTAAAAATAAACAAAAAACTAATTTTCTGAGTGGCCATTTGGTTAGTGAGTGCTCTGACATTAACACTGACACTAACATCATTATGGTACTTCTCTTCCCCATGATTACAGAACTAACATGGTTGCAGGTCTTTTGTGTAGGGGGGTGGTGGTGGCAAGCTACACAAGTCTTTATGCGAAGATACTTTTACAAATTTCCAGATCGTATATCATATGAATGTTTACAAAGGATAGGGTATATGCGAGAGAATGGGGAATATTATCATGTTTCATTGTTTGGAGCTTTACTGTGTGGATTACAAAGTTTGTGTGAGAGAGCAGTTGCATAGATATTTTGATTTTAGAGCTATGTATCTTTGCGGAATGATTAATATTTTTACTTTCAATGTTTTGATTTTTCCATGCAGCCTTGATCTACATTATCGGATCAACATTAGAAAATGATTATTGATCTCTTTCAGTCAGGATCACCTTTCCTCAGCTTTGGCTGAACATGCAAGTAAGACAAACCACCATATATGCCTTGAACACACAAAGGTCCTTGCCAACGAAAAACACCATTTCAAGTGAAAATTCCATGAAGCTCTTAAGATCATAAAACACCCACATAAACTCAATAGGGATGGAGGCTTGGAAATTAGTAGGATTTGGACCTCACTTCTTAGCCCCATTGATTAAAAAGACCCTCCCTTTCATAGCCTCCTACCTCTCTTCATCTTACCACTTCTCTATAGATCAAATCAGCTCCTCTCCTAACCATAAAAATGGCATGAAGAATCATAAAAAGAAAAAGTGTGTTTCAATATAACAACTAGACTTCATAAGAAATATCAAGATTCTATTTACAATCCATTAACATAATCACATATAAGTTTAGAAACACAACATTAATAATACATTAATCTCCTAAAAACTAAACTTTTAAAATTAATAAATATAACAAAATTATTATTATTAATTTATTTTATTTTTAAATTTAATAAAGATAAAATAAAATAAAAACTTATTACATAAACAATTCGCTAAAACAAAAACAATTAAAAGAAAAACAATAAACATCCCTCACTTAAAAAACATAGATTAATATAGACTCAATTAAAATTAACATAAATTAGGTAATTTATCAAAGGATATAAACTTAGTTGAAAAAAAAAAAAAAAAAAAAAAAAAAAAAAATTTAATTTAAGAAATTCATGTAAAATAAAATAAAATTAAAAGAATGTTTAAGAAAGAAACACAATCAATAATGAACGCTTTGTAATATATCATTAAAACAAATTAAAAATTATAAGAATATTAATACAAAATTAAAATAATAAAAATGAATTTAAATTCAAATCATTTAGATCGCCAGCTTACCAACTTGACATCTCACACAACCATAACCATATTTATTGCTACTGTTTCTCTTCTTTGTAAATCAATCCTGATGGTGAGTCTTGGTCTAGACTCGAAACATCGACAAATTAAAGATGAAAACTGTGGAATATCTAAATTCTGTTTCTCAAAAACCTCAACCTGATCAAATCATTTATCAAGGAGTTGGATGAGCACCTTAAGTGAAATGTGGTTACGTGGTCTCCCGGATCTTCACCACTCTTCCCTTCGAATTTTGGGATATCTGAGGGAAGTTTAGTTGGGACTGGAGGCCAAGCCGGATTGTACTGTCAGATCATTTATCAATTTAGTTAAATCTAGCAAGTTCAGCATGGCCAGAAAAGGGAGTCGTGGCAAACCTTGGGAATTTCATCCAGTGTGGGCGGGGTTCCCAAAGGTCTGAAAAGAATTACCTGGATTTTTAAAAACACCAGGTTGCCCGAAGTAACTCGTAGAGCCTATCGAACCAAAAGGTGCCCCTTGTGGTCGAGCAAAATTCTGAGTTTTACCAACTCCTTCTGAAAATCCTCCGTAACTAGTGAAGTTACCCCCTAACGAAGTTTTAAAATGAGCTGATAACCCCTTATAAGGATTCCATGCATTAGCAAATGGTGGAAAATTCTGATATGAATTAACTGAAGAATACAGCACATTCCCTTGTTGGCCAGAATAAAATTGATTCCCAGCTCCTATCCCACTAACCGCAGGGTTTGCCCAACTCTGGAATGGATTATTACCTTGACCTGTAAAGGAAAAAGGCATTGACCCTACTGTTGGATTGGAGTGTGGGATATGACCACTTCCAAATGGGAAACCCTGAGAAGAAGTTGATCCACTCATCATGGATGTGGAGGCAGTCGATGGTATGTTCAAAGGAACTGAAGGAATCCCATGAGACAGCATTCCATAAGGGATAAATCCAAAACCAGATGCAGTATCCTAAGAACTTCCACTCGTTGACGAAATGGAAGTAGACCCAAATATAATAGTGCTGGGAGGAATAGAAGGGATGGAAATATTGCCTCCTCCTTGTACATGTATGGGAGTCTGCACACTCTCAACACTCATTGTAGATGCCATGCTTCCAACACTGGTCATCGAAGGAATAGATGGGTGTAAACCTAGGCTCGAAGGCCTATGAGTTGTGGTTCCAACGTACAATAGAATGTCTTGATGTTTAGGAGGAAGAGGAGAATTCGGAGCCGCAATCGACTCTGAAAGCTCTTCAACTTTGATATTATCTTCTGACTAAAAAAGTACTCGAGAAATAACTGGTTTGTTCCTCTCTAACTCTCTACTGGTGCCAGGTCTATCTTGTGAATTAATGACCCCAAGCAGAGGATCAATCTCTGATGCGCATGTTGTCAATGGTTGAAAACCATTGGCATAATTTCTCTTACGCCTTCTAGGAGAAGGCTTAGGACTCGTAGGTGATAGCCCATGAAGTCTCCTAGACCATCGAGATGGTTGATCAGCCACTTTGAATTATTTAAAAGATCTACTTAAAGACTCAAAAAATTATAAATCTAGGTTGACTAGGAGTAAAGAACACTCACTAAAAAGTCCCTAAAGATATTAGCAATCAAACAACTCTCGAGTATTTCTTCTCTGAGTGATTAGGACCAGACGCAAAAATACAAAAAGGTTAATAAAAAGGGCCTTCCGAAAATAGACTAGGGTAATTACACCCCATACCTACTAGTGAAGGTATCAAAGGCAGTTACGTTGACCTCTAGACAATAGCCTTTGCCAGTGCAAGCACCCAAGCTTCGCAAGGGTACCCTCCAAAAGAACTGTTGAATGTGATACAACGTCAGCCTCAGGTGCCACGGGATTCCCCTCCGCAGCCACTTGTGTGATCCCTAGGATAGGTAACTATGGTCACCAACTCATATCAGAAGTTGGGTAGAACAGTCGTGAGGCGAGATCCAACAAGTAAGAGAGGGGGTATCCCTTGTCCTTATCTTCACTCTTCCTCGTGCTTTACTCCCACTTATGGAGCTTTCCTGGTCAACCTAACGCTATTGGATTTCGCTCATTAATCAAACTTCTATGTTTTGTAATTTTGAGCGGCCTTGGAGAGTTAATTGTCCTCTCGCCTAATCCAAGGCCCTAATAAACCTAAACTTGTTGGTGTATTCTGATGAAAACATAAAAGTTCTAGTTTATTTTAATTAATCGTTTGATTTTAATGGTTGTTCTTTAAGTCAAGGGTAAAGATGGGAGTGAAACCAATGATGTTTGTATGACGCAATAGAAATCAATGAAAAATTAACTACATGAATGCAGTCATTTTTTCTTCGATGAGAAGAGATATCTATATGGGTTCTACGAAACTTCTAAAAAGCAAAATACTTTTCCTCCTCTTTTCTTGAAACACACTTCACACACCCAAAAACTAAAATACTATGAATGCTTTAACAATGCAAACTACCCTAATGCAAGATATAATGGAGATGAAAGATCCTAAATAACACTCAAAAAGAAAAAGAAATTGTTTATAACTAACAATGAGCCAACTTAAGTACTAAAGAGGATACAAATTTTGAACACAAAATTCTCTCCAAACAAGAAGGACAAATTGTAAAAGATCGCAATTCACTTTCAACAACAAAAAGAAACCATAAACCAAACTTGGCAAAAGAAAAAAAGAAAAAAAAAACAAAGTTTTTTGAGATCTTTTCTTTTTTAAAGAAGCAACCAACACAACTTTTTGAAATCACCAAAATTGTATTAAAACTCAAAAGATCGAAAAAAGTGCACAAGGAGTCTTTGCAAGTTACAAACTTGAAAATGAACGAAAACTTGAGCAAAAAGACTTCAACTTGTACAAAACGACCCAAATAGCAGCAAAGAGTTTGACAAACTGACCAAGAAACTAGGAAAGAAATACTTCCAAATTCGTCAAAAAGACTTTCAAAATGCAAGAAAATCTATGAGGCCACAAAACAAAGGAGAGAAAAGCAAGTAGATTTGAAATCCGGGCTTGACACTGAAACTAAAAACAATCTCGTGTTTTGGAGGACCAGAACAATCAAGAACTTTAGGATGAAGTCTTGTGTGCCAAAACACAAATTACAAACTTGATAAAGAAGCAAACTTAGGCCAAATCTTTTCAATGAGGAAGAGACTTCGAAACAATAAGCTTGCAGAATAATTAAATTCTTCAGACATCAATTGACCACACAGAGACTGGAAATTCCAGGCAACAAATCTATCTGGGCTGAAAGATTTGAAAAAAAAATGAAAAAATTTGCATACACGACTGTGTGCAAACACAGGGGCGTGCACATGTGCTCCTGACACAGGAAACTCACATATACGTGAGTTCACTTTATAGAAACAAGCATGTATACACAACTGTAAACAAGGTAAAGAGAGTATACAAATCTTTGCAAGAAAAAATAAAAAACAAAGACTGATCCAAAAGAACATACTTGAGGCCTCGGACTCTAGTAAACCAAATAAGATTGTAACTGCAAGCAAACTAAAGACTGAGCCCTAATTGAGAATGAACAACCCAAACCAGGAATAACAAGATTGTTATCCCCAGTGGATTCACTAATTCTGTTTCGGGTGAAAGCACCCTAGGGCTTTTGGTTAGAACCCCAACAGAGCATAAGCAAACTATAACAAGAAATACTCAAACAAATCAAGCAAGATGCTTATATTATTAAACTACTTAAGAGTGATCGTACCCATATTTCCTTCATTTGAGTAGGTATCGCAGGGTTCAAACCCTCTGCAACTCTCGATGTTCTTCAAACCTAAAAATCATTCAATTCAAACATACATAGCAGTATAGAAGCAAAGCATATTCACGAAATTGACTTTATATCATATAAACAAATGATTGATCATACATCAAAATGACATTCATATATGAATTAAAACATAATTTGATGAATAGACATAGTTAATTTCGGAAACAACACAACATTTATTTTATTGCAATAAGCTATAAATAACATAGAGAGAATTCACCTGAGTCTTTCTTTGGCTCCAAGCGGAACCATCCTCTAGATTCGTCCTATCCTAGCCCTCAACAATCTTCTTCCATCACCAACACCATGATATCTCAAGAAAAAGGAAGGATATCTATAATCGAGGAAATAAGGGTTTCCTGAAGCTTGGGGAAGTGCATGAGGCACAGGGATTCATCAGAATCAGTTAGGGATAATCTCAGTATAATAACTCTATATCTTCTCCTCCCCTTAAGGCCTTCCCATAGAGGTCTATTTATACCTCTCCCAATTAGTTTTTTTAGTTGGTAAACAATTGGGAAACAGTTGGGCCATGGGAAATAGGAGGTAATCAACAAGTAAAACCCGTGAACTCCGCCCAAAATTAAGGAAATTTAATTTTTTAAGTGTTTTAATACATATACAGGGGTTGGGTATTGGCTGGCCCACGTGTACACTCTTTTAGCTCAGGGAAAAGTAGCGTACAGGGAATAAAACATTGTTTTTTATATATTTTGAACAAGTCTAGAAGGAGGGGTTTCCCTATGCCATAAACAAAGCATCATATATACCAAGAGTGGTAAATGGTTCTATAACAAACACACTTCGTGAATCTCCATTTCTCATTTGAGCACCTATGTGATCTTATTGAAGACACATTCTATCATTTTTATTCAGACCATCTTGACCGGAAACTGTTATAGCAATGGAGGGCTCCACAAGAATCCGTTATTGATTTTTGGCAGCTCTTCCGTGACTTGCAGTTTCAAGCTCCAAGGAGCCAGATGAAACTTGCTTATCTTTGGGAATGGTTCAAGTCCTACCTGAAGAAATATGCCCATCCCAAGAGAAAGTGTGAGATCAAGTCCCACTCAACATTCTTCGCTGATGGAGCTATGTAATCTCATGTGGAAGTGGGCACTGTCTCAACTGATTGTCTACCTTCCTCTTATTCAATAGCTCCACCGTTGCCCAGTGATGTTGAGGATCATGCTCACACACATGTTCATCCTTCACACCCTCCCAACATCACTTCACTCAATTTTCATGCAAATTTGGTTGTGAGTCCTTCGAGTCCTCATATGAATTCTTTTCTATGACCTTCGTCTTAACACCCAGGTGTTCCTCCAAATGATGTTGTCTTGTGTTCATTCATTCAGAACTCTTCACTTGTTGTGAACGAGGACAACCCACTGAAAAACCAACATGCATTGTCATTCATGAACAGTATGAGTGGGAGATTGAGCATCAACACTCGGTGACAGATAACTCCCTTCCATCTGAACCCCCTCCGTTATTTCCTAACATCATTGGTGAACTTTCCATCCATCATTTCACATGTGTGTCTTCATCCACAGATGCACCCATTGTTGATATTTCACAGGACACACTGTATGTTAGCCCATCATCCAATAATGGCGATAACAACGAGAACCAATCATTCATTGGAAATCCACTTTATCTTTCATCTGCTTTTTTTGGAAATGCAAAGGGTGAACATCCTTCCTCCTCATCTACCCCTCTATGTGATTCATCAAACCATGAGGATGTCGACCAACATCCTAAATTTTCTGATCTTGGTTGACATGATCTCCTCACCTCATCATTCGATCATGATGTTGATTCACTTGTTGTTAATCCATCTAAGCCACTGGTCTACGAAGATCCATCTGTCAATGAAGTCGAAACCCCACAAACCGTCGAGGCACTTCATCCCGAGTTGATGGTTATGTTAGACCCTCGTTGTCTTGAGGTTGGTTTTGCTTCTGATTAGGAAATTTTTCAAACACTCAACGCTCCTCATCACTCATCTGTATGCACTCAAGATCAATCTAACACTCAGATTTTACTTCCTCCACTCGAACTACATGATCCCATTTCTCATGAATTGGAGGAGTCTTACATTGCAAGCACTCGTGGGCGACACAAGTTATCTTTGTTTCTTTCGTTTCCTTGCATGTCATAGTCAAGAGTGTGCTTATGGTTCAAATTTGCACATAGTATCACACAGCACCATGATAAGTCTGTGGATTTCCTTCCATGCACATGCACTCACTTATGTCCCGTGGGCACTTTGAATCACGAAGTGTGATTGTCTTCATTCTTATATCTTTCTTGCTTGCTGGTTCACACAACTGGGTTGCTCGCGAACCAAGCCTTCACCAACATGGGTCTACCAATGTGCCGGTGGCTGCATTGGAAGTATCACTTCACGTGATCAGGCCCATGTACCGTTAGTGTAGGAATAGGAGTAGTGTTTTCTTTTAGTTGTTTGTTTGCATGATTTTTTCTTACATGCTTTGTTTGCTAGTTTTTTGCTTGCTTGTTTGTTTACTTTCTTCGCTTTCATTTTTTCTTCTTCTCTTGCTTGGCTTTGTTGATTGTTAGTTTGTTCGCTTGTTTTGTTCATAGCTACTTTTGCATGAACCCATGTATGACTCTTGAAGCGAGATGGGTAAAGTAAAAGAGAGATTGTACAACTATCACTACTTGGTTATCTATCATCTTGCATCTATATGATGAGATTTTTACTTTTAGTCCATGATACGTTGAAGGAAAATATGTACTGTTCGAAGTGAAACTTGGTGTAAACACAATGCTTGTGTGCTAACTAGTATCACCTTCTCTAGTCGATTGTTTTTGGGTTAACCCTTGTTAGCTCAATCAAGTAGAGTAACGTAAGGGGGAAAACCTTAACAAGCACATCAGAGATACAATAAACAAATTATCTGCTAGAACAACCTCTTCTACTCTCAATAAGTTGAGATCCCTCTTCCGCCTCTGAAATGAGCAAGTGCTATGCACAGTGAAAAATGAAAAAAATGAAAAGTCAAAAATTCAAAATGAAAAATGAATAAGGTGAAAGAAGAGAAAGGCTTCCTGCGCAAGGAGGTGATGCAAGTAACTCTGTCGGGGTACTGACCAGGCTCGTTGGCAGTAGAGCCATGCTTGTGCTCCTATGTGACTCCACTGGGGTATTATCCAGGCCTGCTGGCAGTGGAGCAACACCAGAGATGAAACTAAGACTCTGACGACTATATTCCTTGTGCACCTATATACCCCTCAACCACAATCGAAATAAATGTGTTTCCTTAGCTTCAAATGTGTGTCAATCAACCAAGGATTTGGAATATGCTACATCTTACAATCAAGTTAGTGTGAAACCAAGATGAGATGAAAAATGAACAATACTTCTGGAGGTGTTAGACTTTATTTTCACGAACAAGGTCCATTCCGAGAGTTGGAGTTCTACCAGTGTGTCACCAAGTGTTGTAGCGGCTACAACCACCCTCCAAAATTTTTCCTCAGCCTCATTTTGGAGCCTCCCTTCCAACCTTCACATCAGCTTGCCTTGCTTCGTCAAGTTCACATGATTCAGTGTCTTTCTTACACAAAGGCAATATGTTGGTCACATCTTGATCCATTCCCCTCACAGGCTGTTCACCCAGACTTGGTCCAGCTGCAAGATTAGCAGCTTCCCCTTGAAGATTGTGCATTTCTGGAGGGAAACCATCCTTCCCTCCAGAAATTGCGCAATCCTCTCTAGCAGCCTATTAGGCTCCACGATTGTGCAATCATGTCTACCAACACTCCCATCAGGCACGCAAATTTCCATAGCAAGACCACTCAGCCCAGAATTTGTGCAAATCTAGGCAGCAGTTAATTTCACTACCCAAAAATTGCACAAATCTCCTAGGCAGCTAACCCAGCTCCCAGCCAGAAATGTGCATTTCCTTCAAGCAGTTGAACATCCTTTTGCATGTGCAACTGAGTTGACCGGTTCCCTCTAGGACTGAGCAAAGAAGACTTGCATGAATAGGTTGCTTCTCCTAAGGTAGCATACAAAGGCATCCCTTGTCTCAGGGATCTATGTTTAGCAGTTGGAGGTTACATGCAAGGAGTCATTCAGAAACCTCCCACCAAGTGCCACTTTCCCTAGATTTGTGGCATGCGCGTCACAACCTCGAAGTTATCAAAACTCATCAACCGGATGCTACAAAGCTCATTCCTCACATCAATCTTGCAGCTATGACATCCCATATCACATCTAGGAGCAGTCAGCACATTCAGCTCAGTTGTTTTAGGGTAAGCCCGCTTCCCATGCCTTGTGTTGCATTTATGTCGCTTTTTGCGTTTTCTCTTGTGGGAGTATTTTTTTTCTTGATTTCTTTGAGTGCTTGCTGTCGTTTGCATGTATACTAGCTTGTCCTAGATTTGTTTCAATTTTCATTGTTATCTCACGATTGTCACATGCATGAAACTGTTTTGCATGGACGTTTGCCCAACCAGTGAACTACCTCACCCACATGCATGTTGATCTGTTTACTAAATCTTTCATTCATGTTTTGCATGCACTGTCGATCACTTCTTCAATCACTTAGTGTCATCATGCATTTACGTTCTTAGCTGATTTATGTTGCCCGTCGGCGAGTCGGGCCAACCTTGGCCCGGACTCTGCCTTCACCAAGGCTGCATTGCACAATCTAGGGAAGGAAGGTTCACCTTCCTCTCCAGATTTGCACATTCCTACCAAACATTGGCCTCTAACACTGTTTTGTGCATTTCTGGAGGACAATGACTGCTTGGCCCAAGAAATTACGCAAATATGTCCCTGGGCCAACAGTCCTTCCCAGTTGGAATTACGCATTGTGAAATCCCAGCAGTCAGCGACTAGACTAGACTATGCATTGTGTAGTTCCAGCAGTCGGTAGCCAAGACTCTACTTGTGTGGTCTTGGTAGTCGGTCTCCCAACCTCCCAGTCGAAATTTCACAACCTTCAT
>APFE031225590.1:6552-16913 GCA_000404065.3 Pinus taeda | reverse complement strand
AACCTCTTCTAGGGAAAATGGAACAAATATGGAGCATTGCAGGATGCAAAGAACGACGTATTTGGCATGTAAAAATGTTGATCATGAAAGATGAATACCTGCTGCAGCAAGAGGCTAACACTACCCATGCAACAATGCAACCTCCTCTGCATGATCGCGATCCTAATGACTGACTGGCCCTGTGGGGAACCTTCTTTCCACGTAGCTCTTTTGTAGACTTGTTTATAGTCCCGCGCCTCCTTTCAACTACTCAGAGCACTGAGACTGTGCTTTCCACAGATAGTCAAGTGGTCACACCCAATGTGCGACACTTCCGCTTCCCTACTAGCCCAGGTTGTGGGCACCCTTCGAGTGTCTTTGTATTCAGTAGTGGATCGCGTTCTACGCTCCTTTGTTCAGTATGGTGCGGTTGCAGCCATGATAGCAGGGTCGCAGCTTATTCTAATGCAATAGTAGGGTCGGCGAGGCCTGGTTCCCTTAGTTCTGTGCGGCCTACTTGTGTGACTCTGGTGTTTAGTTTGTTGATTTCTTCATCCAGTATCACACTTTTCCTCCTCAGCCATTCCCATTCTTCATGGAGTTTGCGAAGTTTCAAATTCCCATGCTGAATGGCTTCTTGTAACTGTCGAGTTCCTTTACCCCAGTTCTCACGTCTTGTGGGGGTTGCAATCTGGGGAGATTCTGCTGTCCTCTTGATTTCATCTTGTCTTATCAATGATATGATCACCTCTGCACTCCTAATTTTTCTTATGGTCCTACATGCCCATCGAACCCTTGGTACACTTAGATTTTTGTTGGTTTGATTATCTGGCGAACTCTATTCATGCTCCCACTTATTTTCTGATGGCTTTGTTACGAACGACTGGTGGAAGGTGTCACTTTTCCTGCTGTCGTGGCGGATTATGATTATTGATTCTTAGTCAGTTAGGCAGCTGTACAACATACACTTGCATCCTACGCTACTGATGGATGCTCAAATCGCTTTGTCTTCCAAACCTTACACGCGCCTGCCTTCTACATTCGCACCAGTTCCTCCTATTCTTTTGACGTGTACTCCACCCTAGTGCAGTTGTTGTGCACAGTGCACTAGTTTGTGCACCCTGCCACTTTTGTTCCAGTCTTGCCTTTTCATAGCGGTCTATAGGTTCCTCCACATTTGTTGCACCCACATATGTTGACAGTTCCCTTACTTCTTTCATTACGTGGCGTAGTGATCTAACCATCAGATTATAATTCAGCATTGTTACTTCATGCAATCAATTCTGCCATCACTCTATTTTTTCATCGGAATCCGATGTGCAGGAACTGTCGTGCTCCCATGAGATTCTTTTGTCCATTGTGGGATTCACCAGATCCTTTTCTTGTGCCGTTATCTAGTAAATGCAGTCCAGTTCATCATCACTGTCTTTGTCGTGCAGAGGTTCGGTGTAGCACGCTCCTTCGGCTAGATCTAGCGGGACTATTAGCATGTTGATGATTTCATTCATGTCTGTGGTCCGGTATATTCCTAGCAAGGCGAGTAAGGGTTACTATCATCCATAATTTCTATTACCACAAAATCTTTTTGTGTGCTCGTGCCTTCGATGTCTACTGTAACTCCTTGCAATCTCCCCATGGGCAAGACCTTATGTTGGTTCGCCATCCATAATTGAATAGGAGACCATTGTAGTGCAGGCCTGCCCATGCATTCCCAGGTCTATTTAGGTAGCACATTCGCATCTGACCCCAACTCCAAAACAACCTAATCCATCTCATAATCACAAATTTGTGCAATCAATTGCATTTCCCACCCAGTGCGCAATGCATGCTTTCCTAGTTTCCGGACCATGTGTAGTTCACCCAGCCCTGCGCACCTAGTTATCAGCACTTGCAATCCCTTAACTGCTTTATTTTCCCATAGTAGCTTCATGCATGTCTCTAAAAGGGTAGTCACCATAGAAGGATCCATTTTTGGCTTAGTTTGATCCTTACTTCCTGAAGTAGAGGCCTCTGTGAAGTTTTCGCATGTTCTAAATCAAACTTAGGTTGCTTTGTGGTGGCCTTCAAACCCATGTATCCTCCTCAGGTTGCTTCCCCTTATCCTCTGCTGTCGTTGCACTGCTTCTGAGCACCATGTTCACACTAGGGTCCTCTTCATGTGGTTCAACCTTCATCATTTGGATGTTCTATGTGGGAGTAGACTGAAGCACCCCTTTTTCACACATTTGTGCGATTAGTGTGGGAAATCTACCGCTTCATGATAAAACTAGTAATAGTACGGGAAACATGTTCTGGCCAAGTTTGTACAATCACGCGTGTAGTGCCCAAGTCTTCCACAATTGTAGCATATTAACTATCCATGCCCTCATCCGGGTCCCATTCCTCCTCGTCCCCATCCGCGTCCCTAGAATCCACCGCGCACTATTGCTGCGGCTGGATCCTAACCTCTTGCCTCAGTCTGCATCCTGTAAGCAGGTTTCTGATCCATCAGTAACTCATAACTTCAGCAATTTCATTCGTCATGGCCCACCGATCTACAAAAATTTCAAAATAGTTGTTGCGGGGGGTTGTGTAAATTTCTGAAATAGGTGATAGTTATCCGTTGAGTGCTTTCCTCCCACCTGACAGATCACACACCAGAGCGCGAGTGCCTCACTCGGCCCTGCCTACGCCTTTGGTCTCAATGACATCAGTCCTCCCCCTGCCAAATAGTTTGCGAATAATGGGCAATGATCCTTATTGTGTCCCTGGCCTTCACATTTTATGCACCACACCTATTCTCGCGCTTCTGGTCGGAGCGCCTTCTCCTTATTTAAACTCTGCATTTCTTAGCATAGGTTTTGTAGTTGCGTGGATTCCCAACCCTAGATCTTGTATTCGAGTTTCATGGAACCTCCTCGCTATCTCTAATGCTTCAGCCTAGGTTGAGATCTTCTGTTGTGACAACGTCATCCTCAGATGCGGTGTCAAAGATACCACAAACCACGCACAGTGTTGTGCATCCGTTAGCATCATGTTAGCTTCACGGATCGTACTTTTCAGCCTTTGATCTAGATCCCAATGGGTTTCACCTGGCATCATCATGATCTCCTTGAACCCGATGATTGACTACATTTCTAATTTTGGCCGGCTAAATTCTTTTTTCAATGCATACTGGATCTCCACTATTCCTGCATTTGGATGATTGCTAGAATGCTTTATATACCACGTCAATGTGCGATCCTGCAGCATGCTCAAAAAAGTAGTTTTTTTAATGTTATCATCCGTAATGCCTTGGGCTTCCCATACTGCCTTTACCACGAACCAGAACTGATCTGGTTCCTCATTTCCTACACCTCTAAATATGGGCAACTTGATCGCACTTTCCATTCCAACCCTTAGTGGTGGTGGAGGAGGGGTAGGTGAATATGGGTTTGATGTAGGTGAAGTAGGTGATGGTGTGGATGGCGGTGGTGACAGTGGAATGCGTTGCTTTATCAACTGGATTGCACTTCTTCGGGAGAACCCAGTGAGCTCCTCCTCACTTCCTTGCGGCAGTGAAATCAGGGGACTGTTCTCTATTCCTTCGATCCCTTGGTAGCCTCTTCCAGTTCACGTTACCCCAAAAATCAATGGATTCGTATAACCCATTTTTCACATAACAACATTTTAATCCAGGTATTCAGTCATTTGATGTACTTACCCTATGGTCCCCTGAGAAAGCATCTTTCTACTTCACTGTAACTCATAGTTGTGTCTATCGCAAACTCAGTGATAAACCCTCCTATTATCCAATCCAACTAGTGATTTACTGCCTATGCGATTTTATCTTTAGATGCCTCTAGCCTGCGCACCAACTCTAGATTTCACACGATGGGCTAATCAGTTTGCACCTTCCTTGACTATCAGCTAGCCTCATGATCCACTCATAAAGTTGTATCAAGAAGGATGCGAAAAAGATCTCATGGATTTTCGTGTATATGTAGTGATCCAACCACCTCTTTTCAGATATCTATGGAGTTTTGTTTTCCTACACCATGAACTCGTGAAGCCTCTAATCCAACCAATCTTCAATCTCTTTCTTCGTAGGGTTACAGTGTTCCAACATCAAACATCCCTTAGGTATATCTCGGTCTCGGCAACGGAACCATTTTTTATATTGATGGGGCCTGACCTAGGTTCGAAAGTGTTTTAGCCAAACAAATCCCACACTACCGGCCCTTTCGGAAACATTCCACGGAGTGTGGATTGAAGTCTCACCTGAGGTAGTAGGGGAGGGTGTTGGAACCAGGTTTCTGCACCTTAGGGATGTCTTAATGGGGACTGGAAGGGTCGTGAACTGATCGGCGCACTAGCGCTACTCTACTCAGTTGTTGGGCCTTTGCATAGCTCAACAATGAGGCACTTCTTGGTAGCATGGTTATTATAGATCAAATCTAATTCTTAAGGTATTTAAGCAAGCATTTAATAGTTATAACTAGTGTGCACACCCATAAATCTTACAGATTAGTATAAACTCAGAACATAAGCATAATCATATATATCTGCGATAAAACACACAACAATTCAGAAACCTTAGCTTTTATAAATCTTCTGTCATTATAACCAGATCCACCCTGCGAACTCAGTTGCAGGGGTCCACGCACACAGCTGTGAACTCTACCAGGCCTCTCTGCACACAGCTGCAGAGCCTACTCTACTACTATCACCCACAACTCCGACTTACAAACTCAGAGCGAATATCGCCTTCACAAACCCATACCATTCAAGATCAAAAACCAAAAAAACTACCTTCTAACCTTAGAGCCCTACTCTATTTATAAATTCCCATGGTCCACGGACCATGGGCAGACTGACCTGCTTTCTATTATCTTACATAATTCTTGGGCAGACAACCCTAACTCACTACAATTTGCGCTTCGCACACTTCATGGAACCTTTACCATACTTTTACCCAAAATTGTGGGCTTTAAGCCCAAAAATCGTTACGCGGGGAACCTGATGCCCAACACTAAGGGATCAAAAATAAGTGGAAGGATTGCAAGAACTAATTGAAAACTACGTTGGTAAAGAGAAGCCACAGCCTGAACAACACACAGTAAACAAAGTATACATAAATAAGAAAACAACCAGTAGAGAGACGAGATTAACTATGCAAATCAGAAAATTCAAAATGGATCAAGTAATTCTTGACTTGGAATCAGACGCGATTGTATTAACGAAGTAGACCTGGGAGTGAATGGGGCAACTGAAGCTACAATGGTGACTGATTCATCTACGCATGGCCAATAAGTAGAAATCATCTCGATGGGTCGATTGCATGACGTTGTTGTGGACATTGAAGGAGTACGCATGGTGGCGGACTTTG
This sequence comes from Pinus taeda, assembly GCA_000404065.3. NCBI lineage: Eukaryota > Viridiplantae > Streptophyta > Pinopsida > Pinales > Pinaceae > Pinus > Pinus taeda. The sequence goes on along the minus strand of APFE031225590.1, from coordinate 11,587 downwards.
AAGTCATTGCGATTGTGGACAAAAACAATCCGTATTCAACTTTACTTGGAATCGATTAGGCTTTTGATATGAATTCTATAATCAATCTAAAAATAAGAAGTATGGTATTCGAGAAGAATGGTACAAGGGTCGTTGTCCCATTGGACACCTTTGAAGGGGCACGGTATACAAAACTTGTCTACGACGAATATGGAAATGAGGATATTGATAATATATATAAGTTAACTACATGGGATGAGGATTGGATCAACCCCACCACAAATGGGAGGATAAGCTCGGAAAAGGATAGTTTGTATGTATCAGACTCTGATAAGGAATTGGAGAACTAGCAGAACCGGTTGCACAAAGTTTCTACTCTACGATGTAATATACTTAAAAGCTCTCTTCGCTGCATCTCAACAGAGGTATGTAATTTACCTTACTATGATGGGATAGGTGCTGTAAGCTTATTTCTTGATGATTTTGAAAGGGATGTACTGCAAGAACAACAATTCCAAGCCTTGGATATAGCTTTGAGGTCTACACCAACGTGATGGCGAGGAACACATAAAGACAACATAGACGATTTGAAGGAGTATCACTGATTTATGAGGCTTAGGTTCGGTCATGCAAACATAATGTTTGTAGAGAAGTATAATGGTAAGGATGATCCTCGAGAACATTTGTCTCATTGGACTATGGCATGGGGTGAAGAACCTCAACCATAATGGGTACACATATTTTCTCACACTTTGGAAGTGATACCTATGAATTGGTATTTTGAAATGGATATGTGCCATGGCAGAGCCAACTAGCTCGATCTGACGGAAATCTTCACATTGACCTTTAGCTTTGAATATGGTTTTTAGTGTATCGATGATGCCATTCAGAAAATCAAAGTAGGAATTTTTTGGACACCAAATGAGCCAATGACTTGGGTACAACCTGATTGGAATGTGCAGTTGCAGCACATAATGGAATGCTATAATATGGCCATGGAAAAGGGTGAGGAAGATCCGTGCAACATTCACATCCATTAACCATAAGCACAACGTGAGGTTGCAGGACCAAAAGTTGAGATACCTGACATAACACAACCTATTAAGACGAAGCAAGTAAATATAGGCTCAGATGTGGAGCCCTAATTCATGCACATCGGAGATTACTAGGATGAGGATAGAGTAGGTAAGGTCACTGAATTACTGCATGAGTACCAGGAGTTGTTTCTGATGAAGTTCACTAAGTTAAAAGGCATTTTAGGTGATCTGGGCGTAATGAGGGTCGCTTTGAAGCCAGATGTGGAACCCATGAAACAACGACCATATAGGCTAAACCCAAAATACAAAGAAAAGGTGAAGGAGGAGCTTGAGAAGATGGTCGCAGTTGGAATAATTGAACCTGTGGAAGAATCTGAATGGGTGAGCCAGACGGTAGTGCAAAATAAAAAGAATAAGGGAGAAACAAGGATTTGTATCAATTTAAGAAAGTTGAATGACGCATGCGTACATGACCCATTCCTAACATGGTTCACTGATGAATTTTTGGATAATGTGGGAGGGTAGGAGGCCTATTCCTTTATAGATACCTTTCCAAGGTACCATTAGATTAAGAACGCAATGGAAGATAGGAGTAAGACCACTTTTGCTACTGAATGGGGATCATTCCAGTATACATTCATGTCATTCAGGTCGAAGAATGCACCTGTGATTCCAGAGTTTTCATCGCAACATTTAAAGAATACATCCACAAATTTTTAGATGTTTACGTTGATGACTGGACAATCTTTGGACTATTAAAGAAGCATGTTTTGAGCATGCACTTTATGTTGGATACCTACAAGAAATATCAAATCACGTTGAACCTAAAAAAGTTTACATTTTGTGTACCATATGGAATATTACTGGGACATGTTGTTTGCAAGAAGGGAGTAATGGTGGACCTTGCAAAAATTTCTATTATTATCAATATGGATCTGCCAAAGAATGTGAAGCAACTACGCATGACTCTAGGGAATACTAGTTATTATCAAAAGTTCATAAAGGCCTACGCATATATCATTGCGCCAATGGAAAAATTACTAAAAAAAGATGTCACCTTTTGTTGCGACAATGAATTCCAAAATATCCTCGACATCTTAAAGGAAAAGACGGTCATTGCATCAATCCTGGTGTTTGAGTGAATTGGGATGAGTTAGATATTAAATGTTTTTGGTGGGGGCCTGTTGGGTAAGGTCCCTCTAGGTCAAGGTTTTGTAAAGAGCCCGCATTTTGAGGAGAAGAGCACATTTCACGTAGAGTTTTAATAGTCATAGGGGCCTTAGAGCGGGTCAAAGCCCCTTATTTTGTAAAAGGATAGGATCAATTTGTATGTTTTGAGCTTTGCCCGTGGTTTTCGAACCATGGTATTGTAGGAGAAAAATACCTATAAAGGGTTGTCTTAATAAGTCAAAGGCGTGTAATGATGGATATGTTTTGATAGTTTTGGGTCTATAATTATCATATATTTCTGTGTTAGAGCAAAGGGCAAGGCTCTTGCAGTTGTGTGTGTAGGCCCTGACAGTTGTGTGCACAATGTAAGAAGGATTGTAATTATGAAGATCTGAAAATAATAAATAATATTTTGAAGGAAGATTTGTGTACTTACATTTTGTACTTTAATTTATGCAATTACTATTTAATTTTGTGTTGAGCAATAAAATATAAGATCATAATTAATATATGAACATTGTTACAGTTAATTATAGTTAAGGTCCATTGATTTATGCACAGTACTTAGAGTTTTAGATCTACGAAGGAGTGTTTTTTAATGAATAGATTGGATTCGGTATAATATTAAGTAATATCGCATAACACAGTAATAGATCTATAGGTGAGTTAGAATAAATCAAGATCCGCACTCCATATACTTCTGGATGTGGAAACCTGGTTCCAGCATCCCCCAATATCGCCTCGGGTGAGACTGCGATCTGTGGGAGAAGATTGTTGCCGAAAGGTCTAGTGATAAAGGGTTTTGTTCGTTAACGCAAATAACTCTGAACCTGGGTCTAACCCCCTCAAGCCAACATATGTGGCTTATATGGCTGCTATATCCTTGATATTTTTGTTGGTTATATGTTGGTCATGAATGAGTTTTATGTCAGTGAAAATGTATGGCTCTCATCATGTTTTGGTTAATCATTGAATGCACAATGAATATATGGCTTAATGGATGGTAATGCAATTATTGTGATGAAGCATCAATTCTTCTTAGTGATTCTTAGATGAGTATGAGACCCTTATGCTCAGATCTGTTGTTTAAACCTATAGAATGCATATTTGTGACTTGTATGACAAAATGTCTGTCATGGCTAGTAGGGGTTTAGTTAAGTCCTTGTTCAAGAAATTTCATATATATCATTGTTTCTATGTTACTTTTAATTTATGGAAGTTTCATGGATTTCAGGACAGTGGCATGAGTCCCAGCATTGAAAACATGGCACATAATCTGAAATCACTAGGATAGAACTACTTAGAAAAGCTCCCAGTCGCACACATTCCTTACTATGGGAGCGACTGGAGGGTCCAAGTCACATGCATGCCCATGTCAAGGGAGCGACTGAGCCTTCAATGCAGTAAAATGTTAGTTTGTCTCAGGGACTAGTCACCTGGATGGGATGGATGGCTCCTGGGGGTTATGTTGTAGGTGTAGAAGGTCAGGTTGCCTGTGTTCTGTCAATTCCACTTCCTTAACTAATACATAGGGAGTTGAAGCATATAATAGTAAACCTTCGTCACATGTTTACCCCAGTTGGACGGATACTTGGGTAGATGTGGGAGAAGGGTGTTATAGAGATCCATAGAGATCAAATCATAGAAGTAATCCAAGAGCCACTGCAATATAGTATGTGAGTCATAGTAGAGAGAGCGAGGCATTGTAGCGAGTCATAAAGTATATGTATCGATCGCCAAGAATCATAAAGAATATATATCAAGTCATAATAAGAAATAAAGAATGTGTCGAGCCTCAAATAATTATATACGCACAACGAAAAAAGTTTCAAGCCTTAGAAATATAATAAGAAATCGAGCCATTGTAAAGTCACATCACAGAGAATATACAAAGATATGTGAGCCACACAAAAAAAAAGCACATCATAGAGAAATAACATACCACGGGAAATAGCATGCCACAAAGAAATAGCATACTAATGTGAATGCAAGCCATCAAGAATACAAACCACTGCGTATGAGAGTGAGCCACATCGAGGAACATTCAAACCACAAAATTTTTGTATGCGATCCTTAGAAATAATTTCAAACCTTAGATATCATTGAACTCACTTGATGAGAAATAAACCATATTTATAATCTTTCATGGAGATACAAATAAATGTATAGGGGAATCTTGCCAACTTAAGGGCTTAGAGGGAAAAATTACAAATACAAATTTGGTTCATAATAACATTTAATTATATATTTTTTCTTAATAATTGTTTGCTAATTTTTTTTCCACATTAAATGATAATAATATTTTTCTTTGATCAATTTTATTTCTTCTTTTGGGGTAAGGTGGAATTCATTTTGGGTGATTGGATTTTCTATTGGGAAATTCATCCCGAAGCTATCCAAATTTCAACCATTATTTCCCTGGCAAATAATTTCCACATATATTTATGAAATGTTTTTCTTTTGACCTTTGGTAACTCTTAGTGAGATTTTTCCAGTTATACAAAAACATTAAGTTATAAATTATATTTAACTTACATGAAGTTAATTTTCATAACTTTCAATGTCGCATAAAATCCAGAACATTGAATATGCATTAAAAATGAAGTTTATTTTCTCTTTAAAATATTGATTTGTTGCTTTTCTTACAAATCTGCAACAATACAAATGAGCAATAACATTTAATTTTTTTTTTTTTTTTTAACTTGCCAATGTATTGGAATTAATTCTGTGACTTATTTCATATTTTAAAAACCATATACTAGTCCCCTTCAACGCTCTTACCTGTCACAAACAAGTTTTCTACTTCAATCATTAGTTCTGAAAAAATAAAATGAAATCAGAAAAATATA
>APFE031225584.1:300817-364374 GCA_000404065.3 Pinus taeda | reverse complement strand
GCCGATCACAATTCCCCGCTATCCTCGCGGACGAACACCTGCACAAGCAAAAGAGAGCAAACAAAAGCGTAAAATATACTAACAACAACTATGTATCGGTCAGGAAAGATAAAATTTGCATTAATCAATCATTGAACAAATGTAAATGGAACCATAAGAGTAGTCATCTATCTTTATTAACAAAAAGTAGAGTAAGGTACAACCGATGTCCTGACGCTGAGTCCTTCCCTAGAGGGTCCAGCCAGCATATCTTTCAAGCATTCACCTTTGGAGCAAATCTCCCAAATCAAAAGATCTCTCTCTCACATACAAGGCAACAAGCTTATGACCTTTCTCAAGCTCAAAGCAATCCTCACACAACACACCAAATGCCTACAAAGAACAGCACTAAAATGCACTAAGAATTCCTCAATCAAAATCTATATGTTCCAAACTAGCTGCTCATGGGCCATGGAGGAGGCTTATAAAGAGAAGGAGCCTCCATGAATAGGTAAGGGATGAGCTTTTCCCCCAAGATAAGTGGACGGTCAGTCGAACAGACATGCCAGAGAAAGGATGGCGACCTCAACAATGCTAACAACCAGTTCTGGAGGGATCTGGAAGGCTGGTTGTTAGAACAAATTCGCCCAAACAGGATCAGCGCGGAAAACCCGTGAACTGCCGCGCTGACATCGCAAACCTATGTAGAAGAGGTATGGTCAGCGCAAAAAGGACAAACGGCGGGAGCGCTGTTCGTAGAAATGGGACCAGCGCGGAAAAGACGTGTGCTTCCGCGCTGGCAGCGCATCCGATACATTGGCCTCCGCCTGTCAGCGCGGTTATTTGATTAACAGACGCGATGACCCATTTAACTTAGGCAAAGAGGGTTTTTTAGCCATTTTGAGGAGCATGAGTATAGGTGAATGTGGTTTATAGCACAGTAGGGACACTGACATGATGGCAGTGACATTTTACTGTGTAACAAAAACGTGTAGTTTTTTAGTTATATTTATGTTAAAAATGGTTATTTTTATGTCCATTGTTAAAAAATATTGTTTTTTAGAAACAATTATTTCATGTGGATTGAAAAATTAATTAAAGATGTTTCGATATGTAGAATATCGATAATTCTAAATATCGATTTTCTAATTTAAAAATGCAAAACAATAAAAACCTCACGAAAAAAAAAAACGACACTTACAACGACCACTTCAAAAATGATCAAATTTACAAAATAAATATTTACATTTTATACATTAAAAAATTTAAAGCCAAAAAACAGGGCTTTTAGAAAAAGGGTGATGCAAAATACTCACTTTTTTAAATCAGCATGAAAATCACTACCATTCTAAAACGTAATGTACATAAAAAAAATTAAAGTGCCAAAAACTATGTTCTAAAAAAAACATGTACGTTCTGCATCACCCCTTTTCAAAATCAGGTCACTTTTTTGCTATCTCTAGAAACGGGTAACAGTATCAGTTCCCGTTTCAAAGTTTACATTGTTCTACGCTTCAGTTGTCTCAAGAATCCCAAGACAAGCCTTGTCCGCTAGTTTAGCGTAGGATGGGTACACTTCACAAACTACAGGAAGAAAAGATGAAAACAAAAGAAAAGTTTACACTCCACCAGAACTGTGTCAAGAGATGGTTCGACAAGAAGTCTGCAGGGAAAGCTAACTTCGGTTTTGGTGACTTAGTCTTCAAATGGGATAAACCCCATGAAGACAAAGGCAAACATACAAAGTTCCTGTCCCTGTGGATTGGTCCGTACACAGTCCACGAGAAGCTTGGCCCTTACACGTACTATCTATAATCACTTGACAAGAGGATTGACAATCTTCCTGTCAACGGCCAAGATCTCAAACATTATTTTCAGTAGGTCGGGCCGCGCCCCACGCCATGTACATAAGTCTATCTGCTATTTATTTATTTTATTATTATTATTATTTTATTTATTTTTTTCGCTTGTTTACTATTTCTGTTTTGTATTGTTTTGTTTGTTTAATATCCTGCTATTTTTGGTCTTTTGTAAATAAGTGCTTCCCTTTACTGAGTTCTGGCTTCTGAATGAGTATGTGGCTGGGATCTAAAGAGTCTTGTGACACTGCAACACTTGGCAGGGCCCGTGTCTGTATTCTCTGTGCTTGGTTATAACCTTCGACCGATGAAGTATTGAAGGAAAACACGAGCCGTCTGCAAGGGAATCTTGGTCTAACTATGAACCTGTGTCCACACTAGGAAACCCCATGCCTATATTGAGCCTTCTGCTCTGTGTCATCAAGCTCATCCAACTAGTAGAAACGAAGAAGGGGAAAATCTAAAAGAGCAAACCTATGTAAGAGGTCTTACATGCCTTTCTAAAGGAACAACCTCTTTTGCTCAATAAGTCGGGATCCCTCTTTCGCCCCAAAACTAAATAAGTGCCTATGCATAGTTCTCTTAAAACAAAAAATACAAAGGCGAAAGAAGAGAAAGGCTTCTTGCGCAGAGAGGTGAAGCATGCAACTCCATCAGGGTACTTACCAAGCTCGCTAGAAATGGAGCAATGCGTGTGTTCCTGCATGACTCTATCGGGGTACTGTCCAGGCCTGCTGGCAGCGAAGCAACACCAAAGATGAAAACTTATACTCTGAAATTTTTAACTCACGAGCGAAACTACGCTTCCTGATTTCGAAACACTGTGATCAAGCTGAAAATTTTTGTTGTGTTTTACTGAGTTGGCAAAAGGAGAACCATGTATGTCCATGGGGTAAGTGGGGAAGTCGAAGTAACTTGCACAATAATTCAATACTCCTTGAAGGACCAAGGCCCTGTGTCGTAAATGGACAAAAACAAAGAATTTGGAATTCAACCAGTGTGTTGCCAAGTGTTGTAGCGGTTACAACACCCTCCAAATTTTTGGCTTGCATCCAATTTCAAAGCCTCCCTTGAATTTTTACTCAGTGTTTGCAAGCACTCGGGCTCACCCCTTGAGCTCGTGTTGAGTCTGTGCAGCCTCCATGCTTGACTGTTCAATGAACATCTTTTGCATGTTGGTCACAGTGTCATGCTTGTAGTCATGTTTTGGTCATGCACAAGGTCCCACTTCGTGTGTACAAGTTGTATTCGCTATGTAAACATCCATCGCACTCACACACAAAGTTTTATGTACTATTGCGCAAGCGTCATCGCGGTTGTTGAACGATCTATCACAGGTGTCGCGCTTGTCGTTCGAACCGTCGGTTAGTCATGTTGAGTATATGTTGTCTTGATGGTTTGAGGCGTCTTCTCATCAAGTCATGTTGAGTGTGTGTTTACAAGGTCACATATGCACAATCTCACTCTCTCACACACTTAGTCATTTTGTTGAAGTTTTGACAATCGGATCACCCCCTAACAACCGAACTTCCACCCCAGAATCGACTTGACTAACTATCACTCAGAACAATGCAGAAGTGTCCAACAAGTCATTTCAATTTGCGATGCCTACCAACTAATCAACCGACCCTCCTGCTGGTCAACCAGAGAGTTTGACTAGGCAATGACCGCGAGACTCACTCCCCTAAAAAATTACGCAAAAATTGCAGACCTTTCCCGCTCCGCTTATTGAGGAAATTGCGCAGACAGGTCGAACAAACACCCAGTGCCCATCCCTGTCTCCCTCAAAAAACTGCCCAGTTTTTCTAGCCAACCACCTAGCCAACCGACCGACTGTTCACCCATAAAACTGCACAGATTTCATGAGAAAAACACTCAGTTGCCGAGCATCCCGCTCAGCTCAGAAACTGTGAAGAGGTGTTCAGTAGGTCAGCCTCCCAGTAATTGCGTAGTTTTTGTCACCAGCAATCTTGCAGTCCACTGCCAGCTCCCTCTAGGAATTGCGCATTTTTTGCTGCCAAGCCTCCTGCAGTCCATTGCCATCTCCCTTTAGGAATTGCGCAGTTTTTGTTGCCAAGCCTCTTGTCGCCCACTATTTCCTCCCTCTAGAAATTGTGCATATCTGCCCTCCAACCGAGCCAAATCCCGCGGATAGTCACTACTAATCCGGATTGTCCATCTCAGTCTCCCAGTGACTTCTATGCAATTTTCACTAGCAATGCCCTGAGCCCGCATCCCAGCTTGAAATTTGCCTTGCATAGTTTCATAGCCTTGTCCTCTCTCCCAGTCACCTGCATCCGAAAGTGAATAACAATGCATCATGGTAGACTAGGAGGTTTATGGAATTGATGTCGTCTCGTCATGAGTGATTGCAGATACATGTATATGGATAAGACATGACGTGACGATAGATGGGATGAACAAGGAGAGTACATGTAAGGAGATGTGTTCACGAACGGACAAACCAACGATGCATGCGAGGAGATTTTCTTGCGAACAAATGATGCATGCGAGGAGAATTTTTCGCGAACGAACAAACATGCGAGGAGCATTTTTCGCGAACGGACAAACATGTCAAGCATGCCAACAAAGGAGCAACGTGCACATGCAACATCAAGCGAACACCAAGACCATCGAAGACTCCACACATCTTGCCATGCGAAGGTGAAGCTGTGATGCACTAAGAGCACATCCATCACTCAGCAACACTGCAGCTCGACATGGACATACTAGCACTGTCGTGTCGAGTTGTGTCATAAGTCATGTCGGGCACATCACTACTGTGGGCCATACTGTGTAAATCAATAATGTAACATGGAAGTTCAAGAGACTTATATGTCATACGAAGAGTCATGTAAAGCCGAAGAGTCAAATAAGTCAAAAAGTCATGAGGGAAGTCGAACAATCACAAGGGCCAATTTTTCCCTTGGCTATAAATACCCCCTCATTTGTACATTAAAATGACTTTTCACCTTGGCTCCTCGCACATAGCCTTGAGAATTTGTAGTCTTTTCTTTAAGGAGCAAATAATGGCTCCAACGCCCCTTTCACGGGGTTAGTGATGTATGGTGTACCGATGTGTCTTAGAACTTCGCTTAATTCAGAAACCTGGTAATAGGCCAACACGTTTTCACACATGTATTGTAATTGTTGTAAGAACTGATCTTGAACACTTGTAATGCATGTTGCTTTAACTGGTGTTAAACCAATTGAACTCTTTCGTTTGCTCTAATACATATATTGATGAAAATGTGTTGTATAAGTTGTTAACATTGTCCTGCCCACGTGGGTCGCATCATTAGACATTAGAAAAAACCTTTCACATAAACTTGTTATAATGACCAACACATTCGCGCGGACTTCTCTACTGTGTGTGTATGTGCTATCTTTTCTTGTGTGTTGTGACTGCTGCATCTGTGTGGACTGCTCCTCCAGAAGCTGTGCATGTCCTATTGTGTTGTGTGTCTCTGACAGAGTTAGGAATTTTTCCCTATCGACTAGAGACTCACTTCCACCCTCTCTCTCTCTGCAACGAAAGAACCTTGACACAAGTAACACTATCATTCACCAGGCACACAAACCTCAAAGACAAAGCAGACCACTCTAATGTGCTAACAAGCAAGAGCTAAAGCAAACATTTAAGATAATGGCAATCGAGACATCATAATGGATGGGACTCCCATACCAAATAGTGTGAGATCTAGTTGGGACTTCATACCAGGGAGATCCCCTAAATGTTCGCGGGTCTAACACCGTCAATAGGATGATAGTTGGGAAAGAGAACCACAATCATTTGGAGCAGATTTAGGGCTATTGTTGTGCCTTAACTAGTGCTCATAAGTTACACAAAACCTGAGGAGAAGAGGAGCAAAAATTCAAGGTATGATTGTCTCTTCTTGTTGATGTTGTTTTGGTAGTGGATAGAGTCCAGGTTGGATAGAGATTGTTGGGTATCTGAACGCTGTTGGAAGGCAGCAAGTAGGTGCCCGAGGAGGTCCTAAGTGCAGACCAAAGAAGGATTTTAGATCTGCTAGGAGAGGCAGTGTTGTGGAGCAGCTCTAGTGTTGATACCTTGAAGAACGAAGGAAAAGTAAGTGAGAAGTTAGATCAACCCAAGTTCATTGTTGGAGAAGGATATATGACAGTGATAAGTGACAACCCTCTGACCCAAAGTTTGTCTTCATTGGAGCAACGCAGGAAGGAAATAAAGGGAAGAATTCCCAAAGGAGCTGACGAATAGAAGTGGGAAGTCTAGAGTTCACAAACATAGTTATGACCAATTCAACAAGCATCCCTATGTGTTGAGGCATTGATGGACGAATGATCAACTAGACGGAAAATTTGTGAGCCGTGTTCAGTGACCTAAATGAGAAATAACACTAATAGAGGCAGTGTTGCAGATTGAGAGCAGAATGATCAACATGTGTGTTCAGGGTACGATCAAGGCAACGGTGGTTGCCAACTACATCAACTAGAAGACCAATGTATCTTGTTCAATGTAGTTTGGTTGTCATAGTTGTTGACAACAAGCCTTGGTTTGTATTCTAGTATTAGTGGATGTATGAGGGCCATTATCCCTGGTACTGGAGCCCTAGATAGTTGTATTATAGTTTGTTAATATAACAAAATTAGGTTGTTGAAAATTGTAAAAAGAAGTATATTTTGTGCTCTAGTTGATTTACTATTGTTTAAATTTCAATGTGCAAAGTAGTTTGTTGTGGTATTTGGATTGGTAGTGTCAGAGATTGTGAAACCCTAACCTAGTTTCTAGTGCTGTGGAAAAGCACCACACTTCTCATGACAATGAAACTCAACTGGTTGAGTCTCAAACTTATGAAGGTATTCTTCCCTAATATGCCCTATTACTTCATTTGGTGCTCTTCATGGCCTTACTTGGCTTCTTGTCCCATCAATGTGTTGTTTCAACCTATAAATACCCCCTCCTTCAATAGATTTTTGGCAATATTTGCAGATCATTTTGCCATCAATCATATCACAATGAGCCCATATAGTATCCTTGGCTTTTGGTGGCATGGTGGCCACTACTTAGTCCAAACTTTGTGCTTTTCCATTACTCAGCGAAAACTTGGCACTCTCCAAGCTCACAAAAACTCCAAAGGAGATGTGAGAGGCTGATGAGAGGGGAGACATGCTTTTAAAGGCTTGGAGGGGCTTTGTTTTGCAGGGAAACAACCACTAGTTTCCTTCAAAGCCACTCCAAAACTCCAAAAACCACTTGCATGGGATCCATGACCAACCTGACAATAAACTAGCTAGCTTACGATGGAATTGGCTCATTTATGGATAAACCAATAAGTTCTGTCATAAATCGGCTAGTTTATGGCCGGTTAGTGGCAAACCCTAGCCTGTGCAGCAGATTAACTCGATTTTTCTACCAATTCGATCCCTCCAGCCCATGAATCAACCGGTTTGACCGATTTTTGGTTCGAACTGACGAATAAATTGATGTGGACAAGACCAACCTAGGAAAAGTGCAATTGACTTTATCGTAGGTTTTGGCCAGGGCAAACTTCATAATTGCCATTGTTAGCTTATTAATCTTCATGGTATGCAATCCCTCTTGCATTGAGCCAATTACATCCAATATTTGCTTGTGAAAGAGAGAACCAAATTGCTCCTTTAGGATAAAAGTAGACAAGACTCCTTTGATTTTGCTAACAATTAATTTGGATTTTACTTTGTAAATGAGGTTGCAAAGCGAAATAGGTCTAAAAGTCACTAGAGGTTTTTGGGTCCGACCTTTTAGGAATCTATTGACCACTATGTGTCAACTACCCATAGCAGTACACCTCCTTTTCTTCGTAAAAGGGATAGCGCTTGATCGACGTGTCCGTGCCATTCGACAGTGATCGTCGACTTGATCATATTATGTTGTAAACCCAGTCTGCATGTGTGAATTGTAAATAATCTTAGCAGAGCTGAGTCATGTATGAAAATTGCTTAGGTGGACCTAATTTTCTAGTGATAATCTACGTTCCGGAAGGTTTTTGTCTCACCGATCCATGATCGGCAGAGTTTTCCTTCAGCCTAACCCCAAAGTCAGAATGAATTTTGTCATTAGGATTTTAGGGAAATCCTAGTGCATTGATGTGCTAGATTATATTCGGTCGCGGAACTAGGTGGTCTATGAGGGTCTGTCAAATGGGTTTTTCCCTTTGAAATGTAAAATTGTAAAAGTCATGATGTAAAGTGTCTTGAGGGTTAGAAAATGTTTTAATCCCCTCATAAGTCCTAAGTCCTAGGTCCTAGGTGATTTTTCCAAAGGCTAAGTTCGAGGATCCATTTAAAATTGAAAATTAAAAAATATAAAAAATATAAAAAATTAAAAAATAAAATAAATAAAATAATGAAAATAAAATTTAAAAAAAATAAAAATTAAAGAAAAATTAAAATCAAATAATAGATAAATATATAAAAAAAATAATAATAAAGTTAAATAAAATTAAAAAAAAATTAAAAAATAAAATAATAAAAATATTAAAAATTAAATATAATAAAATAATAATAATAAATAAAAATAAAAATTTTAAAAAATAATAAAAATAATAATAAGTCAAATTTTTGAGTAAATAAATGTAGAATTTTAATTTTTTAATATATTAAAATGCATTTAAAAATTCGACGGATGAAATAAAAAAAAATCTTGATCCTCATCGACGGTCAAGATCATTTTGACATGGATCACTCGAACTAGTCGTTGGGAATTTTTCCTTTAAATAGGATGCTAGGGGTCATTTGAGATCAGTTTAGATTTGAGAGTCTGGTGCTAAGGAAAACTTTCTTGTAGTCAGTTTTTGTGCAATAAAGAAAGACTTTGGGGTTGAAAATCTTGCTGGTGTTACTCTTCTGGAAATGCTGTAAGATTGTTTTATTTTTCTGCATAATTTTATTTTCGGTCATTGATAATAGTTTGATGAAGATTGATTTAGGCACATGTATCTTGTCTGATCTCTAGGGTTTGAACGATAGTTTACATTCTGAAATATAATGGCAGGTATCTCCATTTGATCTGGATTTCATTATTGTTTTCTCCCTCTATGTTAATGGTTGATTTTAAGCTATGCAGGAAATCTTAAGTTTTGAGTTTACTGGGCGTTAGGGGAAGTTCTCGGCTGAACCAGCCAACTCCCGGATTGTGTTTTATGAAAGAGCCCAGCTAGTTTTTAATCCTGGGCTTATCATCTGAATTTTTTTTAATGAATGCATGAAGGGTTTTCTGAAGTATCTCACATTGAAATTTAAATTCTGAAAGTATTTGTGGCATAACGAGAAATTTGGATATTTTAGAGTCTGCAGTTTGTGAATATTGTAATTATTTAGTTAGGGTTTTCAGTTTCATTTCTTGCACATATTATCTTTGGGCGTTTTGTTTTGCCATTACAGGGTGCATGTTACAGGTCTGAGGAGAAATTTTTGTTTGAAGCCAGATCTAAGCCCTGGAGGGTAAGATCTGGCCTCAAGATCAGTTCTTGCAGGTTTTTTGCTGAAGAAATTCGAGATTCTCCAAGCTATCTTGCTGGAGTTTCATTTAAAATTGCTTTCTAAAAATATCAACCAGCAATCTTGCATTCCAAGGGTTTTAAAATCATTCATTTTCAGATCTAAATTTTTTTTATGAGGGTTTCAAGAAATCCGAAGGAGAGCGAGTTAAAATTTTTTGTCAAGATTTCTGGAAAATATTTAGAGCTCCTCTCACTCTGCTGCAAATCAAATCCCTGTCTTCTCACAGCTCCATTTCCGCATTTCTCTTCAGCATTACTTCTTGCGGATTCCTTCCACGCTGCTCAAGCACCTGCAAACAAAACAAAAACAAAAATATAAAAATATTACAAATTTAAAAATTTAAAGGAATATTTTGAAAAAGCTTAATAAAAAAAATTGAAAATTCATTTTTTATGGTCCATTTTTCTATAGCTAAACGCACTTAAAATGTTTATTTACAAGTTGGCTATATGAAAGTGGTAGCTGGTCAGCATTTAAATTTTATGGTCATTTAAAGCATTTAATTTTTCTTGAAGTTAAATTGCTGGATCATTTAAAGGGGTTGTGCATTTGTTGAAAATCTTACATCGCTGGAGTTATTTGATGATAAATGATTGTTTTACATGGTTTATATTTCTGCAATATTCAATAAATAATCATTTAATCATTAGCTCTATAAGGCACTAGTTTATTAACTTAATAAAATCAAATAAATGCTTGTTTTCTCTCGTGTCTCCCAACCCAACTGGTCCGCAGTTGGTCATCCATTGTTCCATATGGTTTACTCCCCTTAGCCGCGGGAGACAGGGTTAAATGGAGAGATCGGGGATCAGGGTGACAGCACCCGCTCTAAGCGTTGTCATGACAATCTATGCGACAATAGAATCAATTCACTAAAGTTTGCGGTTAGAGTTTTTGAATGCTAATGGTATGCAATCCTTCTTGCATTGAGCCAACTATAACCAATTTGCCAATGAAAGAGAAAACCAAATTGTACCTTCAAGATAAAGGTAGACATGACCTCTTTTATCTGCCAGCAATACTTTGTAAATGAGGTTGCAAAGCGAAATAGGTTTGAAGTCACCCCAGGCTTTTGGGTGCGACCTCTTAGGAATCAAAGTAGTAAAGGTTGCATTGAGAGCAGTTGAGACTTTGCCAAAAATCCTTGCTTCCTCCACTCCCCCTAGGATTTTTTCTTCCAAAACAAAAAAACCAATATAAAACTGCACGGTCCAACCATCCAGACTCTTTGACTTTTGTAAACATCTTAGTACCTCCCTTAACTTATTCTCTGTAATCGGGGCCTCCATCTTGTTCATTTCTTGATAAAAAAACCTTGGTAACAGTTGGATCACTCTCATCTGCTCTGCTATGTGATTCTCTGTTGGTTCTCTTTAAAGGGTTTCAAAGTGAGCCATGTCAACAACTGATTTTTGTTTGAAAGACCTAATTTTAGAATATATGCACCATCCAAATCCCAAATCGCATTGAACGCTTTTCCATTGGCAGCAAAATTGTAAAAAAAACTGTATAACTATACCCCTCCTTGAGCTAAATGGCCCCGCTTTTGGGCATTCAAATGGTATGGCAAGTGACAACGTTTCTGTGCTTCCAAAGCTTTGAGCTCTTCCTGTTCTTCCGGGGTAAATAACCCCACTAGATTCTGGGAGAATATCCTAGCTATATTTTTTTGACCTTCAGCAAATGAACCTGACAAAAAGCCCCTTTCTTTTTGTCCCAATCTGCAGCCAACTTCTTGACGTAAATTTTCCACGAATTAAAACATTGCAGTCTCACCTGTTGAAGGGTTAAAAGTTTTCCAGTTATCATAGGGAAGCCTTTGGAAATCCTCCTCTAGTAACCAAGCATGATTAAAGGGGCCTGGGGTTTCTCATCATCTTAAGCTTCATCTCATGCTTCAATATATATTTGTTGTCTATCGGTGGCTACCTAACTAAGTTGGGAGTTGGGACCAGCACCCATCCATCCAAGCAAGCAATGCAAGCCCACCCTCCTAACCGTCTAATTACCAAGTTTTGTGAGCCAGCAGTAGTTCAAGTTCAAGAGAACCGGGTGGGTGCCCGATTGGGGTGTCGGAGATTGGGGCATTAGGGTTGAGAACTTCCGGTTTGATTACGCTAAATCGACTCAGGCTACATGACTAGTTCTAGGAGGTAAAGAGTTGGTAACCCAAGGGGTTCATAGCATGCCCCTGCCCACTTTAGTCTTCCTGGCTGCTTCAACAATAATGGGTTAGGGCAGCACTCCATCAACTAGGGTGAAGGGAGGTCTTGTTATTCAGGTAGATTTAGGGCAGCACTCCATCAACTAGGGTGAAGGGAGGTCTAGTTATTCAGGTAGATTTACGGCAGCACTCCATGAACAAGGATGAAGGGAGGTCTAGTTATTCAGGTAGATAAAGTGGGACTTGCCACTAAAATGGATTTGGTAAGATAAATCTTTTAATTTTAGAAAAGTTTTGTTTACTGAAGCGGCAAATTTGTCTAGACGGCAAAGAATCACTAGATCTTGTAAGCTAAATCTTCTAGAAAAGTTTGTCTAGAACGCAAAGAATCACTAGAATCTAACTATTTTTTCTCAAAAAAATTTGATATGAGGAATGCTTGAATCCTGTTTTTGATTGTAAAAATGGATTCAGCACCATCAAAAATCCTTGATACACCCAAAATCTTGAAACTTATCAAAAACCCTTGAAGCACCCAGAATCTTGAAACTTATCAAAAATCCTTGAAGCACCCAAAATCTTGAAACTTGACAGTTGCCAAATTTCTGCAAAATTTTATCAAAATGTTGCCACAATTTCCATTATTGCTTTCAGGGCAAATTTAAAGCTTCGTTAGACTACCAGATTTTTTAACCTAAAAAATACTGACAAATTATAAAAATACCCATTCCAGACCGATTCATATCTGATACAGTTTCTAGTAGAAATCACTCTGCTACATGTCTCGTACAATATCTAATATTGTGTCTTAGTTGTTGAAGTCTGTCCTTCGAAATGATTGATCACAATGTATTTTCAGCATAGGTTCTCAAGGTTATCCATTAAGGTGCGTCAGCTTTTAGCTGCATGGTTTATTGAAAATGTTCAGTTTTGGATGTTTTATTGGGTGTGTATAGGTCTACTTTCCACTCGTTGCGTGGAATAAAATATGCAAGCAAAAAGCAAAGACGGTTGAGAGAGTCCCTTCTCTAAAAATCACTTAGAATTCATGTGAAATGAGTTGGTTAGCGAGATTGAAATAATGAAGACAGTAGATGAATTTTCATGGTTGGATATGGTTACATTCCTCTGTTAGATGCTCAATTACTTGAAAGCTCTCTACCTATGTTACGTTTAGATCTTTATAATCTCAATTCTCAATGCTCAAATATTCAGGCTTGGTCACATGTTCAATACTGAAATAGGGATTTATTTTATTTTATTTAATACCTTTGAAAAAATTACATAAATTTCCTTAAAAAAAATTGTACATTCTGCATATGCTTTATGTATTCCATGATCCTCCTCTGGAGTAATCTCATTTCAAAGATCTCCAAAACAAAGATTCAAAATATCGTCATAGATGATGCTCATAGGAAACTATCTCCTATCTACTAGTTAGATACTAGTAGATATTCATATTTTAAGCAAAAGGTTATCCCACAGTCCATCAAAATAAATGTCTTATACACGAGTCATCCAATGTCTCTTTCAATCTGATGCTGTACCAGAATCATGTATATCTGAAGATACAAACAGGTAGCAGAGAATTAAAATGACTTATCATCCGATGTCTCTTTCAATCTGATCCTGTACCAGAATCATGTATATCTGAAGATACAAACAGGTAGCAGAGAATTAAAATGACTTATCAAATTGTAGAATGAACATATTCAGAGGTCTGGCGTTTCTCAGATTCCAGTTGTGTGTCAAATCCCCTGTGTGTAGTTGCAGACCTTTTGGAGAAAATCTGCATTTCCATTTCACTCTTTACAGACATGAGTAAAAGAAATTGAATTTCTTCATAGATTGTTAATTTTTAATATCAGATCTGATTTATTTTTCACAATAATTATTTTATACCTGGAAATTATTTCACCCAATAATTTGTTTTCTTTCTAAAACTGCTGAAAATAAATACACTGTATTTTAACTTCACAAATAAAATTTGTAGCAAAAAATACACAAAAAAAAATTTGCAGCAAAAATAAAACAGAAAATCGTTCACAAAAAAAACCTACCTAACAAATTCTCCTTCACTTTTAGTTAACTCAAGGAAATTAGGGCTCCCGTAACAGATAAATGAACTCAAGAGAATTAGGGCTCCCGTAACAGAGAATTTGATACTTAGAGAATACCTAGAAAATACAGCACGATAGAACCCGATTTTACCCTCCCTCGGAATCTCTGCCCATGAAGAATTTGGCCCACTGTAGCTTATATTGTCAGCCCTGGAAAAACTGTCTTCTCTTCCTGCGAATTTGCCTCCTTTTCCTTGCTATGTACGATCCCTTACCTGAAACAAATATCTCTTTTACCCGTGCACAAATGTAGCTGGAAAATATTGGCCTCTCACAGATTTCGGCCGCCTCCAAATTTCGTCCTGCTCTCTCCACAAGCTCATCCTCTTCGGCCTCTTCCCGAAATCACCTTACTGTGCATTTTTTTTGTTTCTCATTCTTTCTTTAAAAAAAATCATTATTTTTTAACAATGTGAAAGCAACTCCTATCACTAATTCTGACCTAATTGACCTAATTCTGACCTATGGAGTTGTAGTGTTTAGAATCTATTTGCAGTTTTCTCATCAAACAAATTAATTATTTGGCTGGTCTTCATCTTCTCTCACAGAGTTTCAAAGCCAATTATTCCAACATAATTATTTGTTCTTATGTCCAGTCTTGTCTTGAACTTGATGAAATGATTATCATTAAAGAAGACCCTTTCCTCTTGCTCCATTGACAGATGGATCCTCTGGATAAACTCCATCAAAAGTGCCACAGGTCCTACTTTTGTCAGTCTGTTATTGAGAATGTGCCTGGGGCTTTTGGACGCTGAAAAAATGTCTTCCTTTTTGCTGCACATTGAAATGAAGGAATGAGCCTATCCTAAAAAGCTTGCATTATTGGCTAGCCAAATTTGCCATGCAGCAATCCGCAGTAAGGTTTTGAAAAATTTCAGCTCAAGTTTAGATTGCCACGATTTAAGGCATTTAGTAATGGTTTACACGAGTAATAAATAATTATTTAATATAAGATGAATATAAATTATAAAAAATTAAATATTAAACAAAGGAGGCTGCGTGGCAACTAGTCCCTGCCTTGGGATTTTGTTAGCCCCATTAAACTGCGCACTCCTTAAATATAAAAAACATTAAGGAGGGGAATTTTCCTTTGGGATTTTGTTAAAGCCTCACTAAACCGCGCACTCTTTAGATATAAAAAAAATTAAAGAAATAAATAAATAAAATCAGCCACGCGGGCCCATCCAGCCAACAAGGCCCACCGATCCATAAGCACCAATGATCTCTGATTAGGCCAAAAAAAAATAATAATTGGCAAATACGCCCTCTAATTTCATTGGAATGTAAAATGTTTCATGTAGAATAATTTTGTATCCTCAGTAAGAAGTAGCTGGAGCTGTGCATGCGATGCAAAACCAATCTGCGCTACTCTAAATGACTATCTGTCTTTGCTTTTTTCCCAATGAGTATCTTCCGTTGCTGTTTTATTCCATCCTTATTGTTCATGTCGGATTGAAATCTGTCTTTTCTTAAATGTCTGTAGACCCGGAGAAGCCAAAGGGCTCTCCTACGGGCGGTAAGTTGCAAAAGCTAGCATTGAATCTTCAAGCAGCTACAGCCGGACCTCGGGGCAAGTTGATATCTCGGTATCTGCAGGTGAGGTTGGCGAGCTTCTAGTCAATTTTAAAGAATTGGTATCTTTCTTCCATTGCGGGTTAAATTTTAAGGAGATGGTTTTGGAAGCTGCGTCACTCTGGCATATAAATAAAACCAATAGTTCTGTAAAGTTACAGTGATCATAAAAAATAGAACAGAATAGAACAGAGTGTTTTTAACACAACAGAAATGGCACCTGCCGATTTTCACCAGAGAAATACGGTGAACTGCCCATTAGTGATGTCCAACATATCATCACTGAGAATTTTTTAGCTGGTAACAAGAATGCTTCCAGTGAATTCGGGGTTTAAGTTTTGTCAATGACGATATTTCTCACTCCTCCCCAGCAGAGTACTTGTGGTCATAGTCAAATATGCTTTGTTGGTTTATTTCATCATTGAAGGGTTGTAGCTTGCCACCATTGCTCTTATAAAGGAATGTGTTCAGATGAGTAAAACCCAAGCATGCTTGCGACTTCTTACTTAGGTCCCCTTTCCCTAGTAATTATTTTTGAAGGTAATTACAAATATGCAAGTGGTGGTGCCATCACACGTGTAAACAACCCGCTTAGCGCACTAATGTGAGTCTTCGATGATAACGGATTACACATCCTCTGCAAGACGTTGAACCGACGGCCTAGCAGGATCACACGAAAGGTACTGAAAATGAAACGTGGCATGCTCATAGAAAACAAAAATGAAACATGTTGCATGAAAATAAACTTGTCTTCATGTTTCTGAAGAATACGACCATGTGGTAAGAGAAAATAAAAAATGTAAAAACACTAGCTTATCAAAATCGCAACTGCAACAACAACGGTTGTTTTAGCTTGCCTGCCCTGACATTTTTGCGTCTAGATATTTATGATCTGCACTTGGAATTTGATCATGGCATTTTTTAGGATCTGCGTTTGGAATTCGAATTCAATCAAGATATGGGCTTGGAATTCGATCAGGGACTGGGAATAGGACTAGAAAAGAGTGGATCCACCACCTTTGTTTATGCCACTACTCATCTTGGGTAAGGTAATTGCAAACTCGCTGGTAGAGACAACCTCACCATCCTCTTGGTTAAGGTAATTGCACGCTGGCTGGTAGAGACAACCTCACCATCAACAAAGACAGACATAGACAGCAGTTTTAGAGGCCTGCACAACAAGAATCCCCGAGGAGAGGCAAGCTGACTGAGTGTTTAATCTAAGACACCCAGCTTTGCCAATCTACTTTCCATGTAAGTGTGGAATTCATCTTTGAGACTTGAGGCCTTGCTCTTCAGCTGGTGTGACTTCTTAGATCTTGCTGGGCTTCCACAGTGTTGCTTATAAAAGCTTGAAGGTAGTCTTGTTCTTTCAGCTGTCATGGGTTGATTCCAGTGCACCGATCTTTATCTTCATGGCTAGAATGTTGTCACTGGTGGCTTGGGCCATGGCAACATTGGCTGAGGCAAAAGCCAATGCATAGTTTTGCAGATGTTACAAGACCAGAGGATTGAAGTGGAGCTTTTCTTCTCCCAGTTGACTAAAACAATTCCATTATAAAAAAAACCCTCAGAAACCATGGCAGACAATGGAGATTCATCTAATATGCAACAATAGTCATTGGGGAGATTAACTGTATCAACACACTACCAGAGCAATTCAAGAGGATATCCCTGCCAGCTCATCCTCTAAAGAGCGATGTTTTTCTCCTGCCAGGCTGCTCTCGGGAGTAAGTTTTGTTTTTTGTTTTTTTTTTTCCTGCTATTTTAGGTCTTGGAAATGAACAGTTAATCTTTTACAGTTATTTAGCAATAGCAGATAAAATATACATCTATTATGTAATCTTATTTTGGGTACCATTTAGCCACAGTTATTTAGTGATGACTAAGTTCTAATAGATCTATTCGCTTAATCTGCTCTGTAACCAGAACTTTGGTCTCAGAATCATGCAATTGTAACTATCTTTTGTTTTATTCAATCTGCTTTGTAACCAGAAATTTGGGTCTCAGAACCATGCAATTGTAACTATCTTTTGTTTTAATAATAAAAGATGGTGTGTTTTTTTCTTGTGCAAAAAAAAATCCATTACCATGCATGATATAGTCAATATCTCTCTTAGGAATTCAAAGATTGCTGTGTTAAATGTTTCTGTGAAGAATGCATCAAAGCATAGTCCCAAAGAAAACGCTAAAGCCACATAAAATAAAAGAACTTTTCTTGTCAAGAATTTGGCTCTTGTCCTGGGGTACCATGTCGATTGTAAGCCTAAGGCCAATGGCCAAAATCACAAATAAAAAGAACCAGTGTATTTTTAGTTAACAAAAAACTCGTGTAATTAAGAATTATAGAAAGTGTAGATTTTTATATGAAATATATTTGCGCATTTTAATATGAAATATATTTCTTATTACAGTAATTGCATGAAGTCTATGCCTGTACTATATACACAGAGCAAGTCCAGGAGCAAGAATTAAGAAACCGACTCTGTCTGCCTTTTACTTCGAGGGAAAAGTAGCAAGAGCAAGTTCAGCAACAGGAATTCAAGAAACCGACTCTGTTTGCACGTAATCTAAATAATGGCACCAGGTAATTAGTAATGAATAGCACTACTTGTAACCCTTACTTTTGTATTGCAATAAGAACATTTTCTAAATTTAAAAAGAAACAATTATATACCCAATAAAGCCTGTGGAGATTACCTTGATGTCGTCGCGAATTTTCATGAAATGACGTAAACCTGACCGATCTGCACCCTCTGCATAGAAATCCCGCCCTCAAGCAGTGATACTGCCATCATGAAGAGCTACAATAGGAGTTTCTAAGGCTTGATACCCTTAAGGCTAATAAGAAGCAAGAAGAGATGGAGAGGGAGATAGTTTTCTGCCCCAATTGCACAAAGAGACCAGTAAATGATCTAGTGAATGATGCCAATGAGCTTATTGATCCAGTGAATGTTGTATAGTATAGAGTTTCACCATTATAATTAGCCACATCAGGGACAACAACATATAATATAGAGTTTTGCCAGGTTACATACTACCTTTCGTCTCTATATACAATTAATCAAGGTTCAGCTACCTGTATTCTTATTTTGTCTGTTGTTTCCTTAAAAAAAGAGAGTGTTGTTTCATTAAAAAAAGAGTGATAAAGCTCTCTGAATGACAGTCTCAAGATAGCCGAGATAGTGTCAGAGATGGCTTACGAGAGGGAAGAGATCCTAAATAGACAACGATCCCAGCGTGCCCGCAAGCAGGGAGATTGCTGAGAAATAAAATAGATAGGAGCAACAACTTAGAGTATGAAAAACATGTACATCTTGTGGAAGTGCCTCGCCTCCAGCCACCTACACATGAATAGGTCGATTCTGTACACGCATGGGCATGGGTTGATTCAGTACACGCATGGGCATCTTCATGCAAGGCCTCCTCTCGCCACACCCATGAGCCCTCCTCTCGTCACACTCAACTTCATGCAAGCTACCTGTCTTCCCATCTTCATGCAACAATAAAACGTAGGCAATGAAAAAATAATAAACATTAAAAGTTACATAATTAATGTTAGCATTAATTCAATTGTTAGTTTATGGAAAATAAACTAATGAATATAACCTATGTTTTTGCCTCCTCGCCTCGGGAAGAGGCAAATAAAATGGCAAAAGAAGTTGTAGTGTAAAATATACAGAGTTTGATTACAAACTTTGGTTATTTGTTACTGTTAAACTGCTGAACTAATGCTTACGCCGATTACTATAGTCCCTGGCCATTGCTAAATGGCAAGGACTGATAAGATGCAATGAATTAGTAATTAGTTAATTATAAAAAATCAAATATTAAATTTTAAATAAAATGCAGTGAATCAATAGTTAGTTTATCCCTTTTGTACCCTTAACACCATGAAATGTAATAAAAATTCAACCTAAATAATTATTTATATTATAAAAAAAATATAAATTATAAAATTACAAATATTAAATACTAGAGAGTAAAATAATGATGTCTATTCTACTAGATGAAATATATTATATTATTATATGATAAGTTTCATTAAAAAATATTCACATAGTAAAATAAATAATCACTCAATATAAAAACACATGTTAAAAATAATAAAAAAAATAATATTACATATTACTCAATAAATTAATAATATTGGATTTGCTTGATATTCTATATTACTATAACACACACAAATTTATATCATATATTAAAAAAATAATTAAATGGTAAAATCGAAGTAAAAAATTTTGTATGGTATCTTATTATATTGTAACGCTATAAATATAATTAATTAATAAATAATAATTTTAATAAATGGAGTGTTGATAAAAAATTACATGTGACTATTCCGAAAGTCAATTTGAAAGAAAGAAATAAAATTATTTTAACGTCTAAGAGGCTAAAGATAGCCTATGAGACATATTGCTTCTTCAATTGCTTGATGTATTCAACTCTTTTTTTGTGAAGCCTCACAATAAATGCTCCTAGCTTCTCGAGAGACCCCTCACTAAATAGATTATCCCAAGAGCTAGCTGCCAATATATCTGCATAACTTTCCCTGTTGTCTTTGAAGGCTCACATTCTAAAATGAAATGTTTTTTTGTTTCCACTTTTCTAGAAGAACAAAAAATGCATACTCTTTCCTCCCACACTTCTTTTGGCCTTTTTGAAGGCTTCACATTCTAAAATGAAATGGTTTTTTGTTTCCACTTTTCTAGAAGAACAAAAAATGCATACTCTTTCCTCCCACACTTCTTTTGGCCTTTTCCAGTGGCGTGTTTCACAACGGAGGTGATGAGAATTAGTTCTTAACTGAGCAATAAGAATTTTGGCTCTCCAAGATATATTGGCCTCTATGTATGCTTTTAGTTGATGACTATGAGTGGGATTAAACACTTCAATATAGTACTTTTTCTTTCTTCCTAGCTCTTTATACCAAATACACTTGTGGAACTTATCCATAACAAAAGCTTCTATCTCTTTGCTGTTTATGGGACAAGTGTTCAAACAAATACCCCATTTACTAAACCATTTGTTATTTTGCTGCATCCAAGTCTTCGTTCTGTTGCACAATATGTCATTAAAGACAACCTTAGGCCATCTACACTCTTCCATTTGCTCAATTTTTTTAAATACCTTATGACCCGCACCATAGCAATTGCTTCAATAAGAGCAACCTCTGTTTCACTTAACAAGATAGCATAAGGAACTTCATTTTTAATCTTGAATTTGTTTGTAATCAAAGGTTCTAAATTTTCTCAATTTGTTTCCACTAGATATTGTTATTTTGATTGTGAAATAAGTTATGGTTTTTGGCCGTGTAGTATTGATAAGCTATGATATTGTAACAAAGTTTATTCACAAATTAATAACAAAATCAAAATATAATAAATGGACTTTAACTTTAACTTTTTATTATTAATTAAACCAACATTTTATTTACCACATTAAATTTTATATTATTTTATGGTATTAGTTTTAGTGCCAAATATATATATAATTCCATAATTAAAATGAAACTATACTATTATAATACACTCACTTTAAATAACAATAGAAATTAATAAATTGCTATAAATAATATAATAAAAAATTATATGAAAATACTATAAATAATATTACCCTCCCTGCATTTTCCATCGTATGGATCATATCACTTTATTACTTTCCATGACGTCTTTTGCGTTAGTGGTAATTGATAGGAATCTACTGTATTTCACTTTTTTAACTATCATTTTTTAAAATTTTCAGTTATTAGTAATATTTAATAAAATTTTAAAATATTAATTTGATAAATATCTTTGAAATTTACTCAGCCAATATATAATTACTTATTGATTTTTTCTTTGAAGTAATTGAAAAAAATTGTTTTTTATTATTATAAAATAATTAGTTAGTTTAAATAATAAACAATTCAACGTGGTAAACAAAATGTTCGTTTAATTAATAATAAAAAGTTAAAGTTAAAGTCAATTTGTTATATTTTGATTTTGTTATTAATTTGTGAATACAATTTGTTACAATACCATAGCTTATCAATACCACATGCCCACAAATTATAACTTATTCCACAATCAAAATATTTTATAACAAGATGACATGAATCTTAACCATGGATATCCACCCCCACTCTACCGTGGATATTATTAACACGTAAATAAGCTTTGTTACAATGAAATGAGCCAATACCATGGCTTATCAATAAACACGTTATTTTAATTTAATTTTATAACATGTTTTTAATTAAATCTGAAAGGAAAAAGTTATAATTACTTTTGAGATATATGTGAACCTTCTTTTCTCACGACTACTAAAAATATTCACATAGAAATTAAATCAATGTTTTTTTAATATAGATACTTTCTTAAACACAATATCATGGAATCAAATTTAAGAGAAAGAGGGAGGGGGTAGAGGGAAGGAGATAGTGACAGGGGGGGAGAGAGTTGGAGTTGGAGGGGGGAGAGAGGGAGGAAAGAACAAAGACATAGAGACATAGAGGTGGAGAGAGAGGGAGTGATAAGGGAGAGATGGGAGAGAGTGAGTGAGAGAGGAGAGGAGGGAAGAGAGAAGAGGAGAGGAGAGAGATAGGGAGAGAAGGGGAAGAGAGAGAGATTGACATGGGAGAGATGGAGAGAGAGTGAGGGAGAGAGGAGAGTGGGAGGGGAGAGATAGATATAGAGAGTGTGTGTGTATGTTTGGGGATTGAGATATAGAGAAGGAATAAGAAAGAGACACATAGATACACATATAGATATTATATAGTATTATATAACTGGCTTAGATCCATCTTAAACCTGGATCTCTCAAGTACTGAGAGGGATCAAATCTCTAGCGGTGGTGAGAGATTTGATCCCTCTCCAAGCTTGATAGGTTCAGGGTTAAAATGGATATAGGTTGGTAATACTTTAATTTTAAGAGGCACTCTCCAGTGAAGTATTGTAGAGATGTTGTAATGGTTTCCTTGACATTTAGACTAGGTCAAAAAAGAAAGAAAGGATAGAAATAATAATTATAATAATTAGTCGAGAGGGATCAAATCTCTTGAGATACAAACTTCTTTTAGAGTGAAAATATATTAGATCCCTCTCATCGATTGGTAGATGAACTAGCTAAGATGGATGCACGTGTTAAAAACAGAGGTATACACACAAATGAACAATTTTATTATTATATTACATAAATCACACAGATACAACACATATTTATGATGCTTGTGAGATCCAACCAATTCCAAATATAAATAGGGAGGTTGAGATATTCTCTCAACATCCACCTACAAATCTGAAACTATTTCTAAATTATACATGGAAAAATTATCTTCCAACACAACCCCTTAATTCTTACATACACAATTACAACACATATTATAACAATAAAAATAATCTTTGTCTCACTGGTCTTCATCACCAACTCTACCCACTCTATAGTCATCTGGACTCCACTCTTTCTTTCTCCACATCTTTGAGTTTACCTTACGACTCATTTAAAGTACACCACTTCTGACCATCAAAGATGACCTTTGCAAGATCAACAATATTGACAACTTGAGTCATCGGGGCTTGATAAGAGATGTCAAGTTGTGAACCATCCTATGGACTGATAAGAGATGTCAAGTTGTGAACCATCCTATGGACTGATCACCATCTGTCAGATATTTCTCTTTCGGCTATCCATCAGTTGTTAGGCAAATGGTCTGAATACTAAATGTGTTCAAAAGTTGATGTAACAACTTGACTTGCTTCACACACATGGATCTCATACTGTAACCTGTAGTCATTCTTCAGGGGTTTCCGAGCTCTAAAAACAACAAACTATAACAATGTAAACACAATTTAACTAGTGATGTGTTCAAGGGTTTCTGAGCACCAAGAACCACTAATTTAATTTAAGCAACACTATTCAATAATTGGTTATGCACTTTTTAGATACAGAATGGAAAACTTCACTAATCTCACAACAACAAAGTCAATAATCTGTCATCCAGAAATAGAGAAATCACCACGTCTCCTTGGCATAAGTTAAGGGTTGCTCATCTAATTCAGTCTTTCTCTTGGAGTTTTCCTTCTTCATGAGACCATTATTAGAGGTGTCAATTCTAACCAAATCACACTCACATATTGAATTGAACAAACTCAATAGGTATAAAAATGCAAACTCAAAATTCCTTTCACCTTGACTAAGGATTTTAACAATCACAATGCACCTTCTCGCCAACTTTGAATCTGAGATTTCACCTGGAAACTTTGGTCTTCATTATGTAGGTAGCTATTAATAACAAGTTTTCTAGAACGAGATCTCGACGACATATTTGTTTCTTAACTGCGCTTAGCCCAAAAGCGAGCAAAACTGGCTCAATAGCTGGCCAGGTTGCCCGAATATTAATACACAAAGCAGCCTTATCAGTCTCCTCTTGATCAAGCACTCGACAACTTTTCCTAACAACAACAAATGCACTCTACAACAGTATAATAAATGTGAAGAAGCAGGTATTCCTGATAACAACTGAGAATTGGATTGCTCACACAACGCATACATAGTCTCCAATTCCACCGCCGACAACCCAAGCCGATTAACGCTGCCATTAGAGTCAAATCGACTCAGTTCAAGGTTGTAGTTGAGATCTGGGGAGTTGATTCATCACGTGCAGCATCACAGAGCACTGAGTGCCTTGACCAATTTTCCATGATTCGCTAGTGAAATGAACTAGTTCAAATCTTGATGCTCGAGATCCTTCCAGAGAGATACGCCTTTGGCATTCACCAAATGCAACAACTGAAGGTTGTACATGTGACAACTATAAGTGAGGAGAAAAAATCACGTCGATCTTCTGCAATTGACGTGAGTATACCCGATCACAAGTAGGTGTGCTCTTTAGAATCGTCTTAATCGATGACCTTCAAATGATCAATGCTCTTTAAAATCCACTGTTCCACGGAGCACATTAAAAATAAAAATTAAATTCACTCCTGCAGGCCCATTCCACGTCTCCATGTCTTGAGCTCCTAATCAAGATCACTCATAGGCTTTCCCGTAAGGAGGCTACCGACTCTATCATGAACACTCTGTGGCAGCTTCTGCTCTAATCACTCATTCCAATCACACCCCAGGGAGACACAGAAAGCAACACTAAAATAATAGCAAAACAAATACTCAAGCTAACTATGTACAGAGGACTAATTAAATCTTCAAAATTTTCCCATCCTCCTCGGCCTTCCCTATCCTTGAGTCAAGCCCATAGAGGCTAATACCATGTTTAAAACAAAGGTACACCTACAAAAGAAAATTTTTATTATTATGATACATAAAACAAGGGTACACATACAAAGAAGGAACAATTTTATTATTATGATACATAAATTACACGGATACAACACATATTTATGGTGCTTGCGAGATCCAACCAATTCCAAATATAAATA
Source organism: Pinus taeda (assembly GCA_000404065.3). Lineage (NCBI taxonomy): Eukaryota > Viridiplantae > Streptophyta > Pinopsida > Pinales > Pinaceae > Pinus > Pinus taeda. Next base: position 339,737 of record APFE031225584.1, on the reverse strand, counting down.
GGGAGGTTGAGATATTCTCTCAACATCCACCTACAAATCTGCAACTAATTCTAAATTATACATGGAAAAATTATCTTCCAACAGTAGGCTGTGTTATGTGATATTATGTTATGTAAACATTTTGACTATAGAATTACATAACAATAACAATAAAATAGAAATACAATTAAAAAAATAAATACCCAAGCCGATTAACGCTGCCATTAGAGTCAAATCGACTCAGTTCAAGGTTGTAGTTGAGATCTGGGGAGTTGATTCATCACGTGCAGCATCACAGAGCACTGAGTGCCTTGACCAATTTTCCATGATTCGCTAGTGAAATGAACTAGTTCAAATCTTGATGCTCGAGATCCTTCCAGAGAGATACGCCTTTGGCATTCACCAAATGCAACAACTGAAGGTTGTACATGTGACAACTATAAGTGAGGAGAAAAAATCACGTCGATCTTCTGCAATTGACGTGAGTATACCCGATCACAAGTAGGTGTGCTCTTTAGAATCGTCTTAATCGATGACCTTCAAATGATCAATGCTCTTTAAAATCCACTGTTCCACGGAGCACATTAAAAATAAAAATTAAATTCACTCCTGCAGGCCCATTCCACGTCTCCATGTCTTGAGCTCCTAATCAAGATCACTCATAGGCTTTCCCGTAAGGAGGCTACCGACTCTATCATGAACACTCTGTGGCAGCTTCTGCTCTAATCACTCATTCCAATCACACCCCAGGGAGACACAGAAAGCAACACTAAAATAATAGCAAAACAAATACTCAAGCTAACTATGTACAGAGGACTAATTAAATCTTCAAAATTTTCCCATCCTCCTCGGCCTTCCCTATCCTTGAGTCAAGCCCATAGAGGCTAATACCATGTTTAAAACAAAGGTACACCTACAAAAGAAAATTTTTATTATTATGATACATAAAACAAGGGTACACATACAAAGAAGGAACAATTTTATTATTATGATACATAAATTACACGGATACAACACATATTTATGGTGCTTGCGAGATCCAACCAATTCCAAATATAAATAGGGAGGTTGAGATATTCTCTCAACATCCACCTACAAATCTGCAACTAATTCTAAATTATACATGGAAAAATTATCTTCCAACAGTAGGCTGTGTTATGTGATATTATGTTATGTAAACATTTTGACTATAGAATTACATAACAATAACAATAAAATAGAAATACAATTAAAAAAATAAATATAAAATATAAATAAAAATACAAAAAACTATTGCACCTGAAGAAATTTGATCCCTCTCACCGCTTCTTAGATCAAGACTTAAGATGGATCTAGTTATTAATGGAGACCAAGAGGTTCTCCAACCCAATCAATAAGAGATGTTGCAATGCCTTGTTATGTTATGTTATGTAATTATTTTGACTCGGTAAAATAAAAATAAAATAAAGTAACAAAATAAAATTAATAATTTAACAATGACAATTTTTTAGCTCCCTCTTTTGACCACTCATGGTATTTGTTAAGATGAAACCTATTTAAAGGCCGGAGGGAATCCATTATGGAATGTAAGAGTAGTGTAATCTATTTCTATTTATCAATCCAATCAAGCACAACACACCCACTTGATGTAAAATATGTAAGTTTTAATCTTTTCAACTAATTTAGATTTTCCGTAAGACAATTTTCTTTTCTCAAAGATTCATTTATTTTGATTTGAGTTGATATTAATGAATTTTATTTAATGTACAATTTTCTTTTCTCAAAGATTCATTTATTTTGGTTTGAATTGATATTAATGAATTTTATTTAATGTATGTAGGGTGATTATGAAACTACCAAGTTGTTCAATGGGAAATTGTAGCCAAAGGAGAGGAGAGGTCTTAGGAGGAGCACTATAAATTGTACTTGTGAATTAATTTATTTAGTTTATTCATAAAATTTTAATGGTTGCATAAGACTATAAGTATGCTTTAAAATCATAGTAATTTAATTTTAGTTTTAGTAATTTAATTTTAATTTTAATTTATTTATTTCTTAAAGTCGTTTATTCATAAAAAAATAATGGTTATGTAAGATTAAAATATGATTTTTAAATCATAATAATAATTTCATAAGATAAGGATGATTTTCAATAATCAAAGTAATCATAATTTTAATTTATTATTATTATTTAATTAATCAAAATTATTAGCATCTCTAGTCTCATACAGGGATTATAGATCGCATTTATTCATAAAATTGTAATAGTTACTTAAGACTAAAAGTTTGTTTTAAAACCATATTAAATGAGTTTTAATTTGAATTTGTTTATTTCTAGTCACATCTATTTCATAAAAAAATGGTGGTGTTGTAAGCGTGAAAGTGTGATTTAAAATAAGTTATCTATAATATTAGGTGATATTTATAATTTGAGTTAAATCATACTTTATAATTTATTTATTATTAATATTATTTAATTAAAGTAATTTTTTATTTTTTTTAATGTGAAATTCTATTTGTTAGCCTCCCTAATGAAGTAAAAAGATTTTCTTTACTTTAGGCAAAAGAAAATAGAAGTGAGTTCCTAGAATTCACTAAATTAAATACATAATAAAAATCACTTTTTTATATAAAAAAATTTGATATTTTTAAATAATATAAACATAAAATATATTTTATAGTCAAGCCATAATTAAAAAATATAATACACGATATTTAAATGATGGGTAAAAATAAAAATCAAACGTCATGTGAAGAGCAATTTTAAAAGGAAACCCATCATAAAAAAAAAGATGTAGTCTAACTTATAGATGAAATGACCATTTTCACTACATTTTTTCTTGTTAATTTTAATCAAAATCCGAGGGAGATTTTTAAAAACTTGAGTTTAAATTATTTAATCTGCATAATTCAAGTGCCTCGGGGTTTTTTAGGGCGCTGAATCCATTATGCATTCAAAAATGTATTTTAAACAACAAAAAATCTTGACATTGTATTGACAGATTTTAGTGAATTCTAGTGAAAAAGACTATTTCTTTTATAAGTTAGATTATGCCAAAAAAAAATATCTCAAAGACTAATAGTATTCAACATTCTATTTTTTATTTGATTGGCTTTTATTTATATTTGACAAAAAAATAAAGATTGTCCATAGTTTAACATTACAAATTAAATTTTATTATTTTTTGATATTATTTTAACTTTAATTCACTACACACTTATAATATAATCATTACATATTTACAATTAAATTTTACACATACTCTGAATACAAATTGATTGACTCTGCGAAGGAGAAAGTTCCTCTTCCTCACTAAATACATGGTAGACTGTTCAATTGTAGATTTTGGAATCCTACTAACAATAAAAGTAACACAATAAACTTATTATTATCCAAAAAAATTCCTAAAAATTGCTAACTATAAAATTCAACATAGTTTATTTGAACATCCTTGCTTGGCCACTGGGCATAAGCAGTGTCCTCTACGAGGAACTTCCTACAACTTCCTTGCTAGATAGTGATATACAGAACAAAAGTGTGATCCATAGATATACTGAATTTTGTATATGAAACTTTTTATTCTCTGCACAGGCACTTTAAATACTACAAGCTGTACAATGAATTCATTTTGACTCCATGGAGTGGACTATCATTGCAGCAACAAATGATGTTCCATCATGTATATTTCTTGCAATACCTGCCTTTGTATATGCCGCTTTCAGTCAAATCGACACAGTACAATATTTTGCTCTATATGTAGTCTATGTTGCTCAAAGTGCATCTCTGGCTCTCAGCTATAACAAGTTGCTTTTGATATCCTGAAAACTGTTCTTACTAGATCTGTAGCATGTATAAATGCATTTAGAAGATGATATATGTAATTTTCTACTCATATAATATATACATTTGGCTTTTTTCTTACTGATTTTTTTTTCCTTAAAAGCAAAAGCCTAGAGTTACCAAGTCTAGAGGAAAACACCAAGTGGATGCGCAAAAACCATGAGTTACCAACTCGATTTCTGGAGAGACTTTCACACCAGTGGTGAGAGTTGGATGCCATTGCATGCATTTGCTATGACTTGGAGAACGTTGAGTTCGATGACTGCCTTCATTACCATGGGAAGGCCTGAGAAATTTGCGAGCTCCATAAGCTATTCATCCTCATTCAAAATCTTCAAAATCGATTATGAGTTTTCAGCCTTTGTTGACGCCATTTGGATACCTTTATTGCTGGGTTGGAGATGACCACACTCTAAAGCAAAGTCTCTTTTATCCTCTTCCTTTTATAGTAGTTGTTAATGGACGACACTCTATGGAATCTATCATAACCATATTAAATGGCAATAATCTATTTTACTTATTATATTATTTTAAAGAGAGTAGTCTTTAAGTATAATTTTTTGGTTTATTTTCTTATTTAATTTGTCTAAAATCTGATAAGATTCTTTGAAATCATAAGTTTAATGATGATTTTTTACAATCTAAGTGCCTCTAAAAGTTTTTGAGGTGCTAAATCTATATCCGTGGTCAAAAAACCAGTGTAAACAACACAAATCAAGATTTGGCCACAATTTTTTCCCCAAATTCATTTCTGCCAGAAACTCCAAAAAGTCACACTTAAAAGACTACTCCATTTTAAAATAATAATATTAACACAAAATGTCACACTTAAAACACTGAGAGCCTCATTATCCCTATTTTTAAAGCGGGGATACAAATAACCCTCTAATTATCGGACAATTATGATCAACCCTCTCTTAGCCAAGTTATATGGTAGTATTTTGGAAAAGAAGTTGAGCATATGGCTTGAAAGTGAAGGTAAGTGAGCTAAAGGCCAAGTAGGTTTAAGAAGGCATCACTCAACAACAAATGGCCTTGTTACGCTTAGGATCATTGTGGAGGAATGTCGTAATGATAAATCCAATCTCTTTTGTTGCTTTGTGGACTTTAGAAAGGCTTTCGATACGGTTCCTAGAAACAACCTTTGGAATAGATTAGAAGAGCTAAATGTTCCTTTCGAGTTGAGAGTTGCCGCTATAAGGTTATACGAGAATGTAATTTCCAAGCTAAAGAGCAATGAGGGGTGGTCAAAAGATATTAAGTGTAGTATCGGAGTTAAACAAGGTTGCCCCCTCTCCCCTACCCTATTTGGCATCTACATTGACATGCTCGAAGGTTATTTAGAGGAAGCAGGATGTGCTGGCACGATCTTAGCCGGGATAGTCGTCATCCTTCTTCTCTATGCTGACGATATTATTCTTCTCGCAAGGTGCCCTTCTGATCTTGATAAGAAACTTAGGCTTCTTCAGGATTTCTGCCTACCATGGGTATGACTGTTAACACTGACAAAACAAAAGTTATGATTATCAAATCCAAGGACACTTCTGCTAGTTTTATGTATGAAAATAATAACTTGGAGGAAGTGTATTCTTACAAGTTCCTAGGAATTGATATTCATCACAAGCTCAACTGGAACTATAGCATTGAGAAAATGATTAATGGGGGTGGAAAGCTTATTTTGGTCTTGAAATTAATTGTAAAATGGCAAACCTCGTAATGTGGGATAAAAAGAAGTTCTTCTATGAAACTTTAGTCACTCCTGTTATCTTATATGGATGTGAGGTTTGAGGTTGTAGCATCTCTAGAGAATCCTGGAGAAAGATTGAGCAAATCCAGAAGCGTTTTATAACGTATAACTTGAAAATTAAAAGCAATACACCCTATCCTATTCTCCTTATAGAAGTAGGTATTTTCCCTATCGAGAGCCTGCTTATGATTAGCTCTGTTGTACATAACACAAACCTTTAATTAAACATAGGGAAAAACAAGAAAAATTAATTTTCCCCCATAGAAACTTTTTTCCTTCCCTAAGCTAGCTTTAAATTCCAGCCAAACCACCTAAGCTCAAACGCAGGTGGTACAAAGACATGAGGAAACCTGGTTAAACTATTTGGGAGATCAACGAGAATGGATGCATTGCAAAACATTAATAAAAACATTAAAATATCTGTTACCTCTAAGTTTCAACAGAAAATGTGGTTGAGAAAGATTAAAAGCAGCTAAAAGAAAATTAAGTTATTATAAGAAGGTCATCAACCCCACCCTAGAAGATCAAAAGTATCTCTCTATTTTAACTAGCTCAAAGAAGAAAATTAATATAGCAAGATTAGAATGAATTCTCATGAGATCCATAGTGAAACAAGTTGTTGGGCGGTTCTTAAAACACCATGGATGGAAAGGATCTGCCATCTCTGTGAGAATAGGAACATCGAGGATGAAAACCACTTCCTCTTAGAGTGCCCCGCATACAACCACATTAGATCTCAATTTCATAATCTTTGTCACAACACCGACTTTTCTAGCCTTTTACGATGTCAAAATTATAGTGATCTCGGAAGGCTTCTCTCCAAGTTTTTTGAGCATAGGAATAAAATCTTAAATCAAACTAAATAATTTGTTTCTTTAGGTCCGATAGACCAAAGTTTGGTCTCAGTGGACGTTAACCATCATCATCATCATCATTAACACAACCTACATTTCTTTTATTGTTTAAGCAAAAGTCTTTTGGTAGAAATCACATAAGAGAAATTTTTGGTCAAAAATTTTTGTTATGTGATTTCTACAAAAAAAACTTTTGCTTAATTCATTATGGCCAAAAATTTCTCTTATATAATTTCTACATAAAGACTTTTGCTTAATTCATTATGAATCACAAAACTTGAATACATAAATTTTCTTAGAGTGTTAACGTAGTGACATTCAAACCTAAATGTCAAATAATCCTGATATTTATCAATTTTAATGTCAATGTTATAACTCATCGTCCACGTTAAGAAAGATAATTTAAACACAATGAATTATAATTAATGGTTTCATAAATAATTAATTTTAAAAGTTTATTTTTAATATTAATTTTATAATTAAGAAGAAATTTAACACATGTATTATAATTAATGGTGCATAAATATTTAGTTAGAATTTATTTTAATATTAATAATGAATAAATGTTCGATTTTGAATATATAAATTTATAAATAATAAATTAGATATTTATTTTGTGCATATTTAAAAGAAATACATCCACTATTATAATAAATTTGTAAATGATTTACTTTTATAATAATTTAATTATAATAGTTTTTTATATTATAAATAATTATTGTAAATAATTTGATATAATTTTTTTTTATATTATTTAATAATATATTTTTATTATTCATATATGAAGTTTGGTAAAATAAATAATATTTTCCAGAATTTGTCACGTGTATAAGAGATGATTGTTGAGATGAATATATGTTTGAGATTATTGACAATGCAATGGCAGCCTTCCCTAAAAGTGCCCAGAGGTAGAGTAAGGCTAAATATTACCTGATACTGTTGAAATGGTTAACATAAATATTATGTGGATGATATTGTTGAAGTAGTTAACTGGATGATATTGGTAGAGTAAGGCTAAATATTACCTGATACTGTTGAAATGGTTAACATAAATATTATGTGGATGATATTGTTGAAGTAGTTAACATATATATTAAGTGGATGATATTGTTGAAATAGCTAGCATGTTACATCAACTATTAACAACAAGCGAATCATGGTTTAAAAGTTCACAGACATCTATCGCCTCCGTTTTTTTCTACGGTTTGATGAGTAAAACCGATATAAATACTGGAATATAATTTTTCTTTGTGATGCTCTGCATTTTGCTTGAGGTCATGATCATAATTTTGTACATGTTAGAATCCATTTAATATAACATAAAATTAAATATCTCATTGCTGGGAATGGAGGAAAGTGCATGAATAATAAAGCTGAGGCGATGGCTCTGGCAGGGTTTTTATCCATTTGCTTTTTCTTTAACATTCAGTTTGTGTTAATTTTTGGAGATTCAAAAGTCATGGTTATTTTGTAGTAGGAAAGAGCCATATCACAACCCTCACTTTGCAGGTTGGTTGGACAGAATCAGGTTCTTTTGGAGGAAGTTGGAAGGATGCTCCATTTAGCACATTTACAGATTACAGAATCAGCAAGCAGATATCTTATCAAAGGAAGGTCTCCTTTTGGAACTAGGTATATGGTACATGAAGGTAAAATTTGGCGAGGAAGTTTTCTCTATCCGAGGCTCTTAATTTCATATCCTTTTGTTTTTTAGTTTTGCATCTGCCTTTACTATTTTGGTCTTTTTCTTCCTTCCAGCTCTGATTATGGTTGAAACAAATTTGGAATCTCTTGAACAAGTTTCTGAATACTATTTCTCTCTTTGGAGAGATCTTTACGCTCCTATTTCAGTGATGTATCTGGTTATCATGCATTTTTGTCAGCAACTTGTGTCAGCTCAATGGGCTGGCCAAATTTTGGAAATCCTAAGTTGGCTAAAATAACCCCTATGAAGATCTATCCGTCAAATGTATCTGTTTCATTATATATCTTATATAATATATCATGCTTTTTCTTTCTGAAAAAATATTTTCTTTAAACAGAACCAACATGTTATTTTAGAAATCATGATTAACTAATTTAATAGAAATTTCCATCACAACTAGAGTGCATAAAATTGTAATTTTTGTTAATGTACACATTGCAGGAAGAACATTTTCTATGTTAAGTATGGAACTTTATTGAAACAAAAGAAACAATCCCATTTAAAAAAGGAGGCCATTTGAGAGAACAATAAAAGTTTGTTCTATATCCCATGCCGTCATTGCCACAAACATAATTGTATTCATTTCTATATCAATTACATACAATGCTCATGAAAAGACAAATTGTCATGTAAAACAAGTTTCTTAGAATTCACTTCTCATTCAACTGAAACTAAATTTCTCCATATCTATTTGAGCCAAAAACTACGAAAGAAATAAAATTATAGAGCTTCATTACAACCAATAAAATAAAGTGCTCACCAAAAAACCATTTTAACACAAGATTTGCACTTTTTATTTCAGAATATAACCATTTTTATTTCAGAATATACTTGAATTATCCTCCACCACACCACTTAACAAATAAAAACTAAAATCAACACTCTCAGTTAATAACTACACTGTTACTGCAACCGTCCTTATTGGTAGATTGGGTTTAACAAATAAAACCTAAAATCAACACTCTCAGTTAATAACTACACTGTTACTGCAACCGTCCTTATTGGTAGATTGGGTTTAACAAATAAAACCTAAAATCAACACTCTCAGTTAATAACTACACTGTTACTGCAACCGTCCTTATTGGTAGATTGGGTGGAATATTTTTAACAGGTTCACTATTACCCAATTGTTATAGGAGTAACAACCAATTGATATTATGGCTCACCTAATTGCTATTATATCGGAAGGAGAACTCTGATAATATGTCATAAAATTCACGTTGACAGGTGTGAGATGGGAGAGAATTACTATAGTACTAACTCCATATTTGATCTTATCATACCACTTATTGATTGTTGTGCTAATAAATTCAAGATTTAACTTCCGTGAACACAATTATTTGTGACCTGGGTTGTAGTTTTAAGCTACCAAAGTTCAGATTTTAAATTTTACTTATAAATATCGGGTCAATTCATTAGATCATATGTTATTCTTTAATACAAAGAATTCATAGACTATTATATCCCTTTTACAATACATAATTTGTATTACAAAAAGGTACGCAACTTAGATATATTTCTCACTCATGAATGATTTATAGAATAGATTAAAATAATTAAGATAACTTTAGGTTATTTTTACGTTGCAACATATGTGAATTGAATTATGTTAATATAAAATTTATTATTATAATATATAAAATTTCATTTTTTTATTATATAGTAATAAATATATAACTAGATTTAAATAACATAATTCTATTATGATTGGAATCTAATTAAAGGGTTCAACTTTCCTAAACTAAAGTGCTCAACTTTTAGAAAAATTTCAATTTCAAAGGGCCTATAGGTTTTAGAGGTTGAGCCTAGGTTCTGATACCAAGTGTAGGGACCTTCCCTATGACACCATTTATGTTGGAAAATGTAACTAGGTTCGGTCTTCATTTAATGTATTTGAGTCATCATTTAATGTACATGTCAAAAGAATAAATATAATATTTTATTATTATTATTATTATTATTGTGACTTATTAAAGCACGGGTTTCATGCTTGGGTCACCATGTTTTAGGTCAAAGTCCCCATTGAGGACTTCTAGAATTTATTCTGAGTCAATAGAATCATTGTACTTTTAAAGAGACCCTTCTTGGGCTTTTGAATCATGTAAAAAGGTTCAGTATTGAGTCAAATATGATTTATGTATCCTCGACACCAAGTCGGCCTAGAAGAATATCAAGTCAGCCTAAGAAGACTATTCGACCTCACATGGAGCTTATAAATTCAAGTACATCGAATTCATTTGAAACACACTCTCTCACTAGAAGTTAGATATCTCTTGTAGCTGGGAAAAGTGCGAATTTTGTTGACGGGAAGTCCCTCTTTCTCTCCCTCTGTTTTATGTCCTAGATTGGGAGATTGAAGTCTTCCAAGTTTCTCTGTTGCCAGAAGCTGCCAGTTGCCAAAAGTTGCTGGAAAGTGGTCAAAATTCTAGGAGGCTGACTTGGTGTAGAGGGAAGGTCTGGTCTTGGTCTAGGGTTAAGAGTCTCAAAGTATACTATTGAAAGGAAGAATTTCTTGACTGGGTTTTCCCTCGAGGGGGGTTTTTCCTGTTAGAAAATTATATATTACAGAGCAATAGAACACATAAAATATTGCAAAAACACAAACACAGAAAATGCATAAAACAAGAGAGACACAGATATACGTGGTTCACCCAATTTGGGCTACGTCCACGAAGAAACAACCAACCCTTCCTTTATATTATCCATCAAAATGAAGAGATACAACCTACAACAAATCCGTTGTAATTTCCTCTTCGCTCTCACACAATCTCCTCTCTCTTTTGTTACTCAGAATACACATCTGCATAGCCGCAATACAATTCCCTCATATATAGCGAGTGGTTGCCTTCTAGGGAAAAGAACCCAAAATTATACATAACTTATACCGTCAGATCCTCTGCTTAATGAATGACTCAGATTGACTACGAAATTACAATATTTTACAAGGAAATTTTACATCTATTTTTAGCTTTTGGGGTGTTGCCCCCGAACCCCCACTAGGGGGGGTCATAAAAATAGTCGTCACCCCACCTGGACCCCCCTTGTCACGCCCCCAAGCCTACGGTGGTCTTTCAACCGTGCCGGCGAGGTGCGGCACCACCGAACACTTTCTTTTTAACAATACTCGTGCACATGGACTACACCTAAATTCACTTTCTCCTACTTAGTTTGTGATTCTCAACCAAGTATTATTGTGTTATGTGCCTTTATACCAATGAACACCCATACACATTCATTATCCACAACATTATATATAAGAGAAATGCAACAGTTTAAAGGGAGGGGCAACTCCCTACAATATGAGTCTGCACAACAATATATTATACAATCTTTCGTTTTTACAATGCACAAGTTAAATCTTGGGAAACCCCAAATTTACACTTAGCCAAATATACAACATCGACAAACTCGGTTGCCCAGCTCATCGGCACCTCCAAACGGTCGTCGCGCGACTAACCAAACCTTCGTTCAACCCGTCGCATTGTCGTGTCATTTGCACAACTCGGGCGCACCTCCAAATCGCCACACACGGGCGCCTCCCACCAAGGCACACCTCCGTCCACAAACCAACACTCAAACAAGTCTCCGTGCACACTTGCACGATGGGCGGGCGCTCCCTCGAGTCACCAAGATGCCCACGCCAAGTCGTCGCACAAATCGACCCTCCGCACGATCACCTCGGACACGTCTTGCCCTCTGCGTTCACCTCCCACCAAGAGCTTCACCAAGTGCGACTCAACAAGGAGAGCACATGAGCTATGCGCTCATCCTCTCCTCAAATCTGCGCACCAACCTTCTCTCCCAAGAGCGTAGAACAATGATCAAGTGCGTTCGAATGAGTGATGAATGAATGCTCCACACACAAGTGTTTATACCCACCGTTGGGTGTGGGTGGGCTGCCCAGCCGATCGCCCACACACCCTTCCGCACGCAATGTTCGAGTGCTTGTAAGGTCGACCACACCCTTCCACCATGGTTCGGCCAAGCCCCATCGCAAACGCTCCTCACCAGGGTATAAACCAATGCGTTTTGCCATCGCAAGTCTTCGTCGCAAGTATCGTCGCAAACCTTCCGCAGCTCTGTCATTCGGTTGTGCACGACTGCCCGTTGTGTGGGCGTGCCTGGTCGCCCGGCGCCCAACCGCACCGCACACCCAAGGACGTTACATCCTCCTCCACCTGAAATCGTTGTCGTCCTCGACAACATACCATCCTGGTAACCATCCACCAAGATCATCCATGATGTCAACTCCTCCACATACCGCAACCATCACTGCAACATATGTAGAACCACCATCTCCACCATGTATCATCTCGGCAACCATCTGTCACCAAGACAACCATACCAAGGTATGCACCCATCAGTATGTCATATATCAGAAGTCATCTCAATCCATGACCATCAACCACCATGTCACAATCTCCACATGCTGCTCCATCGTGGAAGGCTGGTCCCTCCATCTCAAGCTACATGCCCACTGCAACATATCGTGTCGACCTCATCATGTGTCGTCCCCATGTGAACTCTGCCATGATACTCCAACACAATGCTAACACATCTCTGTACACTACGCGTCCCCGTGTCTGAACTAGTCAGGTGATCAGTCCAACTATCACGCTCAAACCATGAGAGTGAACATCCTCATGCCACCATCAGTCGTTTCTCAATACATCCCTGTCACAACTTGAACTTGATCAAGAATCCATCTCCATAAGTAAACCATGCGCAGGTCCATGAAGTAGTCCCCATCTCATCTGCAACATGTCATCCATGATGTTTGGTACCAATGTGCTGCATGAAATCAACCGCATCTATCCCAACATCATCCATATGTGTGCCTCCTCCATATGAAGAGACCATCTCATCAAACTCCAACTCTCGGTGTGCCACATCCATGTCCATGAAGCTACCTCCATCACATCTGTAATGTGTCATCCCTCAAGTCTGCCATAGAAACAAGTATACACTTGTCTCATGTATCCATGTGTTGCCCATGATCAAAGATCAATCAACTCCCATGTGTCAAAAGTAGTTGAGTCTCGGCTCAACCCATGCCCAAGTGTTGCCACCAAGGCATCATCATCATTGTAACTCCATCACTCCAAAGTGTCTCATATCGATCCTCCACATCAAGTCACTCTTCCAAGCCATGTCTCATACATGTACTTGAAAGTATGCACCTGCATCAAAGTCCCTGACCTCAGCTCCTCAATGCATCAGATCCTCCAAGTCCACCATATATGAAGTCCCGAAAGTCACAACAATCTCATGTCATCATGAGCTCCATAAGCCATCCCCAACCAACATCTCAACAAGCATACAAGTCTCCACCCAAAGGTCTCTGCAAGATGCCTCAGCTCTCCATGTAGTAAGAATGCCTCATAGTATACTCATAACTCCATCCAAGTCCATGGCCTTGTTGTACATAAGTGCACAACCTCTCCATAGGCTCATAAGTAATAAGTCTCCATGTCACACTAGCAAATCCATTTGCACAACATCCCTGCCTTGGCACTCCTCATTGGATGCCCATAAATGACACCTCTACAAGTGCTCCCACATAATGTCCCTGCATAAGATTGCCATGCTCCATGTCTCCAACCTGATGTCCATGACTAAGTTGTCCATGTAGTCCAACCAAGTAGACCCATCACAACCATCGGTCATCCCCATTCAAGCTGCAATCTTCGATCTACTGAACTCGGTCACCCAACCATATCATCATGTCTTGAGTTTCCTCCATCATAGCTCCTCCACCTAAGTGTCCACCAAGACTATCTCTTGGTCTCGACCATGAGAAGTCCACCCAAACATTATCATTACGAGTCCCTTCCATCATAGCTCCTCCATCAAAGGTTCCACCAAGACTATCTCTTGGTCTTGGCCATGAGAAGTCCACCCAGGTGTGTGCCCTTCAAACTATCCATGAGTCATGCTGGGCACTTAGCCATGTGGCTAAAGCACAACCCGTTCCTCCACAACGATCATCAAGTTCCACCCTTGTCACGGGCCTTTGTACCTTCTACCATAAGGTCACAAACAACCCCAACAAGTCCTGCAACAACCAACAATCCTTGCTTCTCCATACAAGGTCTCATCATAAACATCCATGGTAAGATGCTCCCTAGCATCGGCAAACTGGCTTTGCCCTTTCCTGCACACGGTCCATCTACCAAATTCTCAAATGAAACACAAGTATCAAATGTACTTACATCATCATCATGATCATCATGAGGTTCCTCCATGAGAGTATCCTCATCCATACATGTCTACAAAATGCCCGATCCTGGTCCAACTTGATCAATGTCAAGCTCATCCTCCATCATGGTCATGTCTGCAACATCTTCAACTATCACGACTTCTTCTTTCTTATCATCGCATTCTGCAGCTTCCCCCTTATGAGCCAAAGCTATGGAATGCTTCTTCTCAAGAGTTAGCACTTCCCTCTTCTTTCGAATCAATTCTTGCCTTATCTCCAATTCCTTGAGTTCGGCTTCAAACAAGTCCACTTCCTTTGCAAGTCGATAGGCTTCGTCCCTATCCCCATTAGAAATTCCTTTCTTGATCAAGGCATGAAGAGCATCCTTTGCTTTGAACAAGTTCTTGCCCCATTCTACAAACCTTTGTTCAACCTCCCTTGATTCTTCAAGTAGGCTCCCTTCAAATTCCTTGAAGGTTGCAAAACCCATTTCTTGGAAGATAGACATCCTTCTTGGCTCTTCACTGTTCACGAGCAACCCTGCTCAAACCAAGCCCAACTGAGCTACTTCAATGCTTCAACACTTCATCAACCTGGTCATCAGCCTGCTCTGATACCAACTGTCATGCCCCCAAGCCTACGGTGGTCTTTCAACCGTGCCGGCGAGGTGCGGCACCACCGAACACTTTCTTTTTAACAATACTCGTGCACATGGGACTACGCCTAAATTCACTTTCTCCTACTTAGTTTGTGATTCTCAACCAAGTATTATTATGTTATGTGCCTTTATACCAATGAACACCCATACACATTCATTATCCACAACATTATATATAAGAGAAATGCAACAATATAAAGGGAGGGGCAACTCCCTGCAATATGAGTCTTCCCAACAATATATTATACAATCTTTCGTTTTTACAATGCACAAGTTAAATCTTGGGAAAACCCAAATTTACACTTAGCCAAATATACAACATTAGAAAACTCGGTTGCCCATCTCGTCGGCACCTCCGAACGGTCGCCGCGCGATTAACCAAACCTTCGTTCACCCCGTCGCACCGTCGTGTCATTTGCCCAACTCGGGCGCACGTCCAAGTCGCCACACACGGGCACCTCCCACCAAGGCACACCTCCATCCACAAACCAACACTCCAACAAGTCTCCGTGCACACTTGCACGATGGGTGGGCGCTCACCTGAGTCACCAAGACGCCCACGCCAAGTCGTCGCACAAATCGACCCTCCGCACGATCACGTCGGGCACGTCTTGCCCTCCGCTTTCACCTCCCACCAAGAGCTTCACCAAGTGCGACTCACCAAGGAGAGCGCATGAGGTATGCGCTCATCCTCTCCTCAAATCTGCGCACCAACCTTCTCTCCCAAGAGCGTAGAACAATGATCAAGTGCGTTCGAATGAGTGATGAATGAATGCTCCACGCACAAGTGTTTATACCCACCGTTGGGTGTGGGTGGGCTGCCCAGCCGACCGCCCACACACCCTTCCGCACGCAACGTTCGGGCGCTTGTAAGGTTGGCCACACCTTTCCACCATGGGTCGGCCAAACCCCATCGCAAACGCTCCTCACAAGGGTATAAACCAACGCGTTTTGCCATCGCAAGTCTTTGTCGCAAGTATCATCACAAACCTTCTGCAGCTCCGTCGCACAACCTGTCCACGGTTGCACTTCTGCAGCTCCGTCGTTCGGTCGTGCACGACCGCCCGTCGTGTGGGCGCGCCCGGTCGCCCGATGCCCAACCGCACCGCACACCCGAGGACGTTACACCCCTGGTGGTGAACAAATAGGTGGCATTGCCACCCCATTACAAACTGGGGTCCAATGCGGCGATACCTTCAAATAAAAAAGATAACTCAAGGTCCACACCCAACATTTCTCTAGCATAGTGATGACATCTGGTGTCTATTGTTTTATGTGTTATTGTTTTGGTAATTTCTTGATGAACTAAAAGAAAGATGATATAAAGAATTGTAATAATAAGAAACATCACAAGTAATTATCGAGAATAATAAAATCTTTCTGCCTTTTTTATTTTCTAACATGGTTTTAGAGCTTTGGTAAAGAAGGAAGAAAAGGGTAGTCTCAAGCACTTGATCAAGGAACTATTCGAAAGGATTATCTCAGGGAATGAATCCACTATATTCAAGGAATATGTCTAACACAATCAAGGGAGAGAACAAAGTTGAAGGGGCCTCAAACTACAGGTCTTGGAAGAAGAGGATTGATCTCATCCTTGAAAAGAACAAGGTACTAGACACGGTCAAAGGAAAAGTTAAGAAGCCTACAAAGGATTCCAATGATGATGACAAAGTTAAGTTCAGGGAACTAGAATTGGTGGCCATGACTCTGATGGTAGAAGGAATAAAGGACAACCTTGTCCCATTGATCATGCTAAGGAATTGTAGGAAGCCTTATCAAATTATTTACTATTAAGATCATTGGTAAAGTATAAAGTATGAAGAATGAGCTAAGGACCACAAATATGACTAAAAAAGACACTATGGCATCCTTCTTTGTGAATATACCAAGAATCATGGATGATCTTTTGGCCACTGATGAAATTGTTCCAGACAAAGAAATCGTAATCACTACCCTATTAGGATTACCACTTACTTGGGGTGCATTTTCTGTAGGTCTTAACCGTTGGAAGGAAGCTCCCACTTTTGAAGAAATATGGACTACCTAGAGTTAGGAAGAATTGAGGATCTCTTTAGTTTCCAATTTTGAAGGTGTTTCAAATGGCTACATTGCTCAACATAAAGGAAAGAAATCGAAAGGACCAAGGAAGAAAGTTGACATGTCCAAGGTAGATTGCTTTCAATGCCATAAGAAGGGTCACTACAAGAGTGATTGCCTCGACAATCCAAAGAATAAGAAGAGAGATAGAGATTATGGGCCAACGTTGTTGAAGAAGGAGACCCAAAGAAAGTCAAGCCTGAAGAATATGACATTAGGGACTTACACTACTAAGTCCTTTGCTTGTAGCCTTAGATATCTTATTTTATATTTTGATGTTTTAGAATTGATAGGTTTTTCACATATTTTGGAAAAAACATTTTTATTGTTTTTATAAGTTTGTAGGTATCCCTCAAGCTTTGGAGGGAGCCCCCAAAAAATCGCAAAGATAAGTATCTCATCTCCTTTCAATTTTTGGTTTCATGTACTTGTTTAAGTTTTGATTATATTAATACTAATCACCATTCTCCCTCTGTTGTCTTGATCAAGAAGACATCTTCTATATCCTAAAGGAGTTTTAAGAGAGCTACCCAAGGAAAGGTTTGTCAAGAAACAAAGGTATTCTTTAAACTACAATACATTGACTTCTTTATACAAAGGTTCATTCATTTGAAAATCTATTACTAACATCGTTATGTCTAGCTATATTGAATCATAATGATTCTTTTATTGGGTGATTCATCATTTGATAAATCTACCCACCCCACTCATATTCTTAATTTATTTTGTAGAACCCTAGACAAGTTTTGGAAAAACCCTAATTTAAGGTTATGTTGACAATTTGTGAAACCCTAGCCTGCTTAGGGTTATTGTGAAATGCTATTTGAAGTCGATGATGTTTGCGATTTCAATATGATCATGCAATATTAACTTGTTAGGGTTAATGATGTTTGTTTGAGATCTCGATCCTTTGAAGTTTTGGAAATTTTGGGTTTTCTATATTCCAATATTGAAACCCTAACTCATTAGGGTTTGAGGGAATGTGTAAGTGTTACAGATCCATTTGGGCACATCAAATCCCAACATCTAGATCAGTGTTTTAGGGCTCATCAAACCCTAATTTCAATTGCTTCATGCCCTAAACAAGTCACCCCTTTGAATGCCTCCTTCCCAGATAGTTTCATGACTTGAAGACATCCTAAAATAGCCTCTAGAGGGACTAGCGCAAGTAAGCCCTTATGAGGGTGCGTTGTAGAGTAGTTGAGTCCACTGACAGGGTGCTCTGCAGAGCACTTAGGCTTCCTTTCACCTGCGCTAGGCGAGAATGAGCGAAATTTACAGAGGGTTTGGGGAATATTCTTATGTTTTGGAGTCATCTAGAAGGTTCCCTCACTTCTCAACTCCTATGAGCTCGAAAATGGATGAGGAATGAGTTAAGGTGCATCCTATCCTCTCATCCCTTCCTCCATGGAACTACTTCTAAGTATGGAAGACCATTCAATGCCACCATTAATGACAAAACCTCCTTCATCTTCCTATAAATTGACCACTCATCTAAGTGATCAGGGGCTCGATTATGTTGAATTGTAAGGAGATAATGGTGCTATGAGATTTGGCTTTGAAGCAAGTACTGTAATGCTACAAGTTTGTCATGCTTTTGATGTGATGTGGATGGGATCCAAGCTGGAGGAATGGCTTTGAATCAGACACCAATGGTTGTAATTCCTTCTTCTATCTAATAAAGTGTTTGAACCTTTTTCCATATGTTTGTATTGTTTCATAATGCTTATGTGTGTGAATTGTATCTGATTCCTTTCACTTATATTCAATAGATCATATGCTTTACCAGTTCTTTGTCTTTTTTTTGTGTTTACAGGGTACTTCTCAAGTAGATTAAGTACAAGAAGGAGCGACTGGGACCGATACAAGGGAGACGAGAGGAAAGCAGAACTACAAGTAGGTCTTCTATCTTCTCATCTTATCTATTGCTTATAGGAAAAGTCTAAAACACTTTAAATTGTTGTTCTAGATACAACTACTTATCTAGGGAATTAGTATTTATCCGTAGATGTTAAATTCTCCAAAACAATAAGCAAGACCCTTATAATGTCTTAGAAATGATTTCATTGGTATGTGTGTGTTTGTTTGATCAAACACTAGTCTAATCAAGTTTATTATATGTTTAACTTCTATTGATATCTATGAATTTGGGTTTGACTAACACATGATATGAAATGCCTTTTCATGATGATGAAACCCTAGGTATATATAAATATGTCCTTTTGGTTGAAACCCTAGCTTGGTCTAGGAAAAATGTATTAATGTTGTTGGACATATGATATGATTATGAATTCCTAGATATGTATGCTGATTTGGTTATTTATAATCATAAGTCTTAGGATTTAATATAAGTCCTTATCTGAGATTCTAGGATGATGATATTTGGAAATCTAGGATTTTGCAGCTAAACTCTAGTAGGAAGTAAATTCTCTACTATGTGTGATATAACAATCTAAGATCTATTTAATGATTGTTGAGATTGTGAAAATGGAATTCTAGGGTTTTGGAGATTGAACCTTAGAAGTAAAAATATCTGATGTATGATAACAATACAATAATTTGAGATTTGTGTAAGATTGAGTTCTAGTTGTTGGTTGATCGGAAATCTACGGTTTGAAACTAACCCTAGTGGAAGCTGGTCATGTTAATGCCTAAGCTGTGATTGACTTTGATTGGTTCTTTTGTATGAAATCTAGGATTTGTATGAAACCCTAGTGGAAAGTCTAATATATGAATTTTGAAAAGTTTTTAGATGCTTTATTTTTGTTTCAATTCTTTATAGGGTTTGCTATATGTTGTAGTAAGGCATGTCATACCTTTGGAAGAAAAAATCAAATCCTAGATGTAATGAAATTTGATTATGATATAGTTTAGGGTTTATGACAAAGTCCCTAGTAGGATTTGAAGAGTATATTGTAGGTTTTAACCCTGTGCAGAAATTACTTGCATACGAATTCTAAAACACAGAAAATAAACAATGTGAGAGCATAACACATAAAACACATATGCACAAATATTTTTTTCCCCCGGATCCCAAAACTGGGACTACCAGCTTGATTTTTCATTATGTTCCTTTCAATGTTACAATACATATTTATACATGTCGAAGCATCCAATACCATGGACCAAAAACCATTGCGTCCAAAACCATGGACTGAAAACCATCGCTTCCAAAACCATGTGCGAAAAATCACGCACAAAACCATACTTAGGTCTGCCCAACCTAATATAGGGCCCAAAAACAAAATTTTCTAGGGCGCTACCCCAAACCCCATAGAGTGGGGTTACCTGCACCCCTCAAACACCCTGTGACCCCCCCGCTACGCAATTGGTGCAACGAAGGGAGAGCTTCGCCCCCCTTCTAACCCCCAGTTAACTACGTCAGCTAGTCATGGAGAGAATATAACACACCCAACATTCTCCCACTTGTTGTTTTCTTTCCATAGGGGGACACAGGAGAGCTTAGTCATTTATCTAGCCCTGTAATGCCGATTGTTTCTCTACACCAAGAGAACTTCTCAGAGCTCACATATTTTGTCAATGCATCTATAGTATTCTTCAAAGTTTCCATCTTTACCAACAACACCTTTTTGTCTTCTATCATATCCCTCACAAAGTGATACTGAACATCAATGTGCTTTGTCTTTGAATGATATGAAGGGTTTTTTGCCAAGAAAATTACACTTTGGCTGTCACAGTTTATCCTTATACCTCCCTTTACTAACCCCATAATTGAACACAATCTCTGCAACCAAACTGCTTCCTTGCTTGCATGAGTGGCTGCCATGTATTCTGCCTCTGTAGTCTATAGTTCCACTACAGATTGTTTCTTACTCATCCAACTGAATGCACCTCCAAATAGGTTAAACACATACCCACTTGTAGATCTTCTCTGATCCAGATCTCCAGCCCAGTCTACATCAACAAAGCCAAGAATATCCAACACTTTGTCCAATCCTGGTCTTCCTTGGTAGCACAAACCATAATCACTAGTGCCACGCAAATACCTGAAAACCCGCTTCACTGTTGTCCAGTGCTCCTTCCCTGGTTTTGACATAAACCTGTTCAATATTCCCACTGCATGTGCAATGTCTGGTCTAGTATAGACCATCGCATACATCAGGCTACCAACTGCACTTGCATATGGAACACGGGACATGTCCTCTTCCTCTTCTTGTGTCTTGGGACACTGTTCAGTAGATAACTTTACACCTACAGGAATAGGAACCTTCACCGGTTTACTATCCTGCATATTAAACCTCTCCAATATTGTCTCGACATACTTCTTCTGGTTTAACCAGAGCTTCCTCTTTGTCCGATCTCTTTTATTTTCCATGCCCAAAATATAGTTTGCAGCACCGAGATCTTTCATGTCGAATTGGAGGACAAATGGGTCTTCAAATCCTGGATAATTTCTTTGTCATTTCCAACCAGCAACATATCATCCACATACAAGACCAGATAAATAACACGGTCACCAATTAATTTAAAATACACATAGTGATCTGCTTTGCCTCTGGTGAAGCCAAGTCCCTGTATAAATGTATCAAATTTATGATACCACATTCTTGGTGATTGTTTTAACCCATACAGAGACTTATTTAACTTGCATACTAGTTCTTTCTTACCCTTCACTGCAAAACCTTCAGGTTTCTTCATGTATATCTCCTCTTCCAAATCCCTATGAAGAAATGTTGTCTTCACATCCATCTATTCTACCTCAAAATCAAAAGCAATAGCAATAGATAGAAGTAATATAATAGAAGCTACCTTGGCAACAGGAGAAAAAATATCACCAAAATCAATTTCCGACACTTGGGAATAACCTTTTGCTACCAACCGAGCTTTTTATTTCTCCACCTTTCCTTCTGCATTTGTCTTTTTCTTGAACACCCATTTGCTGCCAATGGGTTTCCTTCTAGCCGACAACTCCACCAGATCCCATGCCTCATTTTTGTGCAAAGATGCCATTTCATCAACCATGGCCTCTTTCTAGAGTTTGCCATCCTATGAATCTACTACTTCCTTCACAGTTCTGGGATCATCATCAGTAATAGATAAAGCAAAATTTGAACAGAAATCAGATGAACTATACCTTTCTGGCTGCCTTCTTTCTCGAACTGATTTTCTCACACCTAGAGTTTGTGGCTCTTCATCTTCTGATTACTCCTCTGCTGTAGAGTCTGAATCTTCCTCCTTAAGCTCAAACTCTATCTTCTCAGGTTCCTTTGGTTGGACATCATGTTTAATAACATCTTTCACCTCTCTGAACACCATGTCTCGGTTGTACACAACCTTCCTTGTTACTAGGTTATAAAGCTTATAACCCTTTAAACCATCCTTATACCCAATAAAGATGCACTTTTCAGATTTACTATCCAACTTTGTTCTTTTCTCCTTTAGAACATGTACATATGCATCACATCCAAATGCTCTCAGATGTGAAAGAGAGGGTTTCTTACCAGTCCATACCTCTTGTGGAGTCTTATCCTCCAATGCTGATGAAGGTGACCTGTTGACCAGGTAACATGCTGTCTCCACTGCCTCTGCCCATAATTCTTGTCCTAACCCGGCACCGTTGAGCATGCTTCTTTCCCTTTCCATCAACGTCTTGTTCATTCTTTCTGCACTCCATTTTGCTGAGCTGTATATGGAGTAGTTTTCTGTCGTGCTATACCACACTTCTTACAGAATTCTTCAAATTCCTTACCACAAAACTCTCCACTTTTATATGTCCTCAAAACCTTTATATTCTTCTCTGTATGCTTTTCCATCAGAGCCTTAAATTCTTTAAACCTGTCAAAGACTTCAAATTTGATCTTAAGGAAATATATCCATGTATTCCTTGAGAGGTCATCTATAAATGATACATAGTACACAGACTTACCTAGTGATGGAACCTTCATAGGTTCAAACACATCACTATGCACAAGCTCTAATATCTGTTTTGCCTTCTTACCTCCAGAGGGGAAACTCACCCGATTTTGCTTCCCATATACACAATTTTCATAGAAATAAAAAATCCAGAGAGCTATTACTCATACCTTCTATCCCCTAAGAAGACATCACCACCATCATATTTCTCATACTCGCAGAACCACTCTCTATGGGGATTGAAGTGAAAGGATGCACTTGAGTCAATCAACCATGCCTCATGGTCTACATGTGTACTTGAAGAAGCCAAGTACACATCCCCACCTTCATCTGAGGTGGTTTTCGCCTCTGCAGTAGGATCATCATCATATCCCTTTCCTTTGTCAGGAGCTTTAGATTTACAGTCCATTTTGTAGTGCCCTTCCTTTTCGCATTTCTAGCACACCACCTTTACAGGTTTTCCTGGAGATTTAGATCTCCCTCTAGATTTAGATCTCCCACTCGATGACTTACTTTTGTTTCTGTTCTGGGATCGTCCTTGTACAGACAAGGCATCACCATTCTGGATCTCCATATTTTTTCGTCTCATCTCCTCTATCAGCAAGGATGAGACTATTTCATCACACTGCAAGGTAGTTGCATTGCTACCTATTGCAATAACCATAATATCCCATGAATCTGGTAGAGAACACAATGAACTGATGCACTTATCTTCATATGAAATTTTAATATCAATAGACAATAACTGACTTACCACAGTATGAAATGCATTTAGATGCTCTGTCACCGAGTCTCCATCATTCATCCTCAGGTTATACAACTTTTCCTATAGGAATAGTTTATTCACTAGAGACTTAGGTTGGTACAAATTCCCTAACTTGTCCCACAAATCCTTCACCGTAGCTTCCCTTGATACATTCAACAATACTGAATCTAAGACACACAATCGTATTGTGTTCTTTTCCTTCCGATCCAACTTCTTCCATTCTTCATCGGACACTCCTGTTGGTTTAGTACCTGTATCTACCGCAATCCACTGATCTTTATCGACCAACAGATCCTCCATCTTGAGTTTCCACAACTAAAAACTATGACCATTAAATTTCTCGATCTCTATCTTTCCACTGCTCGCCATCTTCTTTTACCACTAGAATCAATCTCGTAGATCTCCCACTAAACAGGGTCTATGACAGGTCCGAGTGAAACCCCTCAGCAACAAAGGCACCCCCTTGAAGCCAAAACAACTTCGATACCAAATGTAGGTTTTAACCCCGTACAAAAATTACCTGCATATGAATTCTAAAACACTGAAAATAAACAATGCGAGAGCATAATACATAAAACACATATACACAAAGATTTCCCCTGGATCCCAAAACCGGGACTACCAACATGATTTTTCATTATGTTCCTTTCAGTGTTACAATACATATTTATACATGCCGAAGCATCCAATATCATGGACCGAAAACCATTATGTCCAAAACCATGACTGAAAACCATCGCGTCCAAAACTATGTGCAAAAAATCATGCACAAAACTATAAGTAGGTCCGCCCAACATAATATAGGGTCCAAAAATAAAATTTTCTGGGGCGTTGTCCCGAACCCCATAGAGTGGGGTTACTTGCACCCCTTAAACCCCCTGTGACCCCCCCTCGCTATGAAATTGGCGCAACGAAGGGGGGGCTCCACCCCCCTTCTAACCCCCCGGTTAACTATGTTGACTAGTCATGGAAAGAATATAGCACAACCCAACATATATGTCTCTTGTTTGTAATTAAGTCTGAGTATCTGATATGTATAAAATTGAAATGATTTTGTGATTCTGATATGGCCAACTCCATGTTTCTATAGATTTGGTTGTACTTGCTATCTAAGTTGTGCAGGTACACAATCTTCAATATGGTGAAGATGCTTGTTGATGTGATAACCATGACGAGGATAACTCTGATGAAATGGTTGGAATCCACGAAAGAATCTCCGATGAAGAAAATAAAAAGTTGATCTCTCTTAGGAATCCTGAATAGAAGAGATCTCCCTAATATTAAGAGGGAGTCCAGATGAAGAGATGCTTCTTGGTTGAGAGGGAGGGCATAGCTTGATTTTGATTAATGAATTTCAGAGGATATTTTTCTGCATGAGAAGTAGGAAAGGAAAGTATATGATTGAGGAATCTTTTGTCAAAGATTCAGTTGATAGTCCTATTGAGTTAAGAAGCAACATCTAGAACGAACCCGAAGGTTTGTATTTGATTATGTACACATGAAAGTATATTATTGATTAGGGTTGTGATTGTATAGGTGAATCTCTCAAATATGTTGATAGCATGTTAGTTACTAATTAGTTTGATTGGGAGAGATTGGTTATCCTTGATATGTTGGATCTAGGAGAGTTGAAGCTTTGTGAGTGAAGCATTACCTGGGAAGACTTCTGGTCGACACTTTGTGTTGATGTCTAGGTCCCAAAGTTGGAAAGGTGGCATTGATCATTGAGCTCTGACACACACTTGGATTTCTGGGTTGATGGTTAGCAAGTAAGCCTGATGGTACCTAGAGAGGCCGAAAGCTTGAGTCCATCTTATTCCCACATGGATAGATTTCCTTGGTGAGGAATCTAATCCATGGCATTGTGGTGCCTAAATTGTTGAGACATCAATAGATAGATTACCTTGGTAAGGAATCTAGTCTGTGGCATTGCGGTGCCTAAATTGTTGAGAGACCAATTGATAGATTTCCCTGGTCAGGAACCTAGTCCATGGCATTGCGGTGCCTAAAGTTATTCATGGTTCATATAGTTTGAGATCTTCCATTGTACTTGTATATCATGAATACCTCCCTAGTTAAGAGGGAGTGTTGGAAAATGTAACTAGGTTTGGTCTTCATTTAATGTATTTGAGTCATCATGTAATGTAGTTGTCCAAAGAATAAATAAAATAATAATAATTATTATTATTGTGACTTATTAAAGCATGGGCTTCATGCTTGGGTCACCATGTTTTAGGTCAAAGTCCCCATTGAAGACTTCTAGGATTTATTCTGAGTCAATAGAGTCATTGTACTTTTAAATTGATCCTTCTTGAGATTTTGAATCATGTAAAAATGTTTAGTATTGAGTCAAATATGATTTATGTATCCTCCACATCAAGTTGGCCTAGAAGAAGATCAAGTCGGCCTAATAAGACTATTTGACCTCACATGGAGACTATAAATACAAGCACATCGAATTCATTTGAAACACGCTCTCTCCCAAGAAGTTCAATATCTCTTGTAGCTAGGAAAAGTGTGAAGTCTATTGCTAGGAAGCCAAAGTAAGTGCGAGTTTGGAGAAGTCTAAGGAGAAGGGAAAAATTGAAAATTTGGTGCCTTTCTCTGTTTCGTGTCCTGGATTGGGAGATCAAAGTCTTCCAAGCTTCTCTGTTACCGGAAGTTCCCTGTTGCCAGAAGCTACTACCTAGTCAAAGTTGTTGGAAAGGGGTCAAAATTATGGGAGGCTGACTTGGTGTGGAGGGAAGGTATGGTTTTGGTCTAGGGTGAAGAGTCTCAAAGAATACCATTGAAAGGAAGAATTAATTGACTGGGTTTTCCCCTCGAGGGGGGTTTTTCCCTGACATAGTGCCTACATCTAGTGTCTATTGTTTTATGCGTTACTCCTTTAGTATTAGCTTGATGAACTAAAAGAAAGAATATATAAAGAATCATAATAATAAGAAACATCACAAGTAATTATCGAGAATAAGAAAATTATTCTGCCCTTCTGATTTTCTAACATTTTACATATATGTATATATTGATTTTTTTTAATATAGATATTTTTCTGTTTTTATTTTTTTCTAACCAAACTCAAGTTAATAGCAACAAGTTATTAGATATAGGAAACCATGCCCATATTTTAATAACAAATAAGTGGTGCAGTCTAGGTTGTTGTATTGCAAATAATAAGCAAGTAAAGGTTCCTTTTAAAACTAATTTTCCATTAGCAATATCTAACACGAGAATCACATAATAATTTTATGGTACGTACATGAATAGTCTATAAATTTATAATTATACGTCATATCCTTCACTTTTACAATTTGATAATTATAGACAATAAATAAGTAATTAGGAGAACTTTATAGAAACCCAAGATATCGTGCATCACCGCGGTGGAGTCTCGATCTTAGATTTGTTGATTCTTCCTCTCCCTTAATGTTGTCTATGCACACTTGTGAAGTATGTTGTGTCCTGATCGAATGTTTTTGACTCAATGGTTGACCTCTCAACTTACTCCTTGGTTACTTTTCTTCCCCACAGACCCCCGAGAAGCAATGGGGTTGTAAAGTAAAGGAAGAATACTATCCAGTGAAGGAGAGATCTCCTGGCTCAAGAGTTCCCTCTCTAATGTCCCTCACTACACCAAACTCACTATAGACACCGTAGTCACTATCAAAATAAAATTTTGTAATTCCTCTCCCATAACTTGCTCCTTCCTTTATAGGAGTCTTCATAGGTGACACTTGTCACTTCATGCAAAAATAATTTTTTATTATTATAAAAGTTTGATTATTCACCCATCCATGCCTCAGCCCTAGGCTCTCCTAAATTATTTACTTAAATTCTTATTTAAAAAACATATTTTCCCTCACACCAACATGACTTCCTATTTCTTCTCTTAGTTGTCTTTTTATCCCCCTTTTATAATTATTATTTTGTGTTCATTATTGAAGCCAACTGGTAGGTCTCAAATTTGCTTATTAGGTCACTTATATAATTTGGAGTTATTTTAAATGCACATTATCTACCTAAGATTTTCCAAACATGGGAAGGGGTACAATTACTCAATTGTTCTAGTTTTTATATTTATTCCTATTCTCATTTTATCCCAATGTTTACTCTTTTATTTAGTTTATTTGATTCCAAACCCTCACATACTACATGGTGTGAATTAGTGTTCATGATGGTATGATTTTCTGCTCTTAATTATCTTTCGTCTTCCTCTTCTTGATTCCAATGGCTCCAATTTGATCTTGCCTTTAAATAATTTCCCTTTGAAGTTCAAAGGGTGCCAAGCCAATCCCTTTCTTCTTGATGCCAAGGGTTCCATGTTGATCGTACCCTTCAAGAACTCCCCTTGATGTTCCAAGGGTGTTGCGCCACTTTCCCTTCAGGCATCCCGAGAATATATGGTGAAAAATATGGCATGATGATGAAGACCATTGTTGTCTCATATGTCTCCCTTTATAATGAGACTAATGGTGTTGGGGATCAAGGAATATGCCTTGATGCACGCCCCTAGTAAATCCTCGTGAGCGACCCAATTAGGTTTCTATCGTCACAACATGGTGATCTTCAAGGTGAAGGTATTCCAACATCTTCCAACACAAGTCACTGTGGGACTGCTAGTGGGTGAAATCAGGGACACTGTTCCACACCTCCCATGCTATTCCATCTATTTGTATAGCCTCATCACCCATGTGTGCATCGTTTATCCAAACAACTAACCTTTTCCTGTAGCCACTAATATTCCATTAATAATCATATCATAATATTCAATTGAACTTTAAATTTTGAGATAATAGTATGCAATTTAATCAAACCAGAGGTCGTCGACTCATCACATGTAAGGGAATTCAGGTGGTCTCATGCTACATTCAATAACCATTAGTAATATTTGTTCATAATGTTAGTCACTGATATAAATGCATGTGCTAAATCATCCCCATGACATAATCATCACTAATTGTAAACAAGGAGATAATGTAAATAAGACGACATAATGAAACCATCACATGATTAGACATAGTCATCAAAGAGCTCCATCACAACCATTATCATCATAACATCAAACTGGCATATCATAGTTATTATCATCTCCACTAATAATAAAATTCAAATAACTCGATCCTCAACGTGAGGTCCTCAATGAATAATATATGGTCCCAAAGGCTATATCTATGACAATTTAATGTTAAGGCTAGTCAACCAGAGTGGGGCATTATAATGTGCATGCGTGCCAATGTGATCTCTTACCACACTCAAAAAACTATCAGTGGTATCTGGTCCCAAAATAGTCATCCAAGTTTATAAACATGATAGAAAATCATCGAATTATTCAACAACCACATGTAACATAAGCTTCAACGCAATGCAGATTGAAAAAAAAAAATGCATCATAATCATTATCCCACGGGTTTATAATAGTAAAATAACCACCAGATCATCAATATTGATGTCCTCAAAATTAAAGTAGGGGCCATAGAATTTGTTTCAAAAGTTCAAGTAAGACATAAGTGTTGGTTTCATAGCCAAGGTAAAACGAGGCATTACATATACCCTTTTGCTATGCACTTTGTGAGAGGCTTGTTTAATATCAATTTTGGAAAGTAACATACTTTCCTGCTCTGCAAGTAATTATGCTTATTTATGTTATCATGAGCACACTTAATTGTGGTAAGTAGAGTGTAGAATTCAATTTATATG
This sequence comes from Pinus taeda, assembly GCA_000404065.3. Lineage (NCBI taxonomy): Eukaryota > Viridiplantae > Streptophyta > Pinopsida > Pinales > Pinaceae > Pinus > Pinus taeda. Next base: position 310,344 of record APFE031225584.1, on the reverse strand, counting down.
CTTAAGCTTGGCCTTTTGTCTTTGAAAATTGAATAGGATCCCAATTTGAACACTTAATTTGGTTTTTCATTTGTTTGTTGTGGTTTTTTAAGGGAGTATGATTTATTGCTAGTAGTTTGTCGTTCGAAGGGCACAATTTGGAAAACAAATAATTCCATGCATAGAGCTCAACTTTTAACGTCACAATGCAAAGGAAAAGATGAAACCCATAGCTCAAGGAAACATACATTACTTTGCTTCATTTTGTGTGCACTACTTGAGCAATGGTGGGTTTGGGTCTCATGAGCATGTATGTATGCCTTGTTAAAATTCCTTATTAGTAATGACCTATATTATATTTTTTCTTGCATATATATTTTCCTTCATTTTTTCCTTTATTTAACTTTCATTTGATCGGGTGACCACGACATAGGGTTTGAAAACTCCATTTCCTTAGCCAAGCATTTTGTTTTCCCCATTGCTAATTTTTGGAAGTAGAATGTGGTCAAACAGTCCATTTTATCTGTTGTAGAAGTTGCTAAATAACAATTTAGAGGACCTAGATCTTGGCCTTACTACGTTAAAAAGAATCTCGAACACCACGTTGCTTGTGTTAGAAAACTAACTATATATGTTTCATTGCATATTTTTAAGAATATGATAATGATAAGTCATTGACGCTTAGAATAAAGTAGATGCCTTAGTTAACTTTAAATATATTCAACATATTGAGTAAAATATGCAACATTTTTTAAGGATTACATGCCAAATCATATATCTTATCAATTTAATTTAAAGTTCCCAATATTGTTTATTATTCAAAGATGTTTTTATTTTTCACTAAAATAGGGAGATATATTAATAGTTAAGTCTGTGTCGAGATGGCATAATAGAGTTACAACTTAATAAGTGGCCCCTCCCTCTAAAAAATAAGTGTGCCCATGGAAACAATTCTTAAAAAAAATAAAATAAACTAACCCTAAAATGTTATATGCCCTAACCAATGTAGGCTTATAAAAAAATCATATTGATACTTTCTAGTGTATACCTTGTAGAAAAATCCTAAAATCAAAATTATGAAAAATTACATTTGGTGACTTGGGTAAAGAGAGAGCCAGTTTCCTTGAGAAAACTCTTGAGATCCTCCTTGTGCTGGAATGTTCATATCAAGAAATACTTGGAGCCCTATAAGGGATTAACTAGTGTCTACAATTCTTGGTGAGGATGGATGAAGGTAAAGACCCATATGCCTAGACTACAAATCCACTATCATGGACCTTAAAGCATTGATCGTGTTCTCCATTCTTTGCAAGGAATGTTTGTGTTGCAAAATTTTCTTGAGTAATAACTCCACCTATGATTCCAATCTTGTAATTCAAAAAATATAACCTACATTGCTGGATAAACACATCATCCTACTTATTCTTCATTTGACCTTGATCTACATGCAATTAGGGATGATCCAGGTTTCCATGATAATGAGGGCATAATTAAGGGGTGGAAACAATCATTCAAATATTGTGACCGTGGCTAGGAGGCTTGTGATAAATAGCATAGATGTAGAGTGAATAGGGATGAATACTTCCAAAATACAATAGAGCAAGAAGAGGGAAAAATGACCCATGCCATTCAGGACCAAGTTCCATTCAAAATCATGAGAGGGATTCAAATAACATGATCCATCACCATGAGAGAAATAGTAATTGGGGTGGAGGGAAGACATGCATATCATACAAGTCTTACACATAGAGAAAATGGTGAAGGATTGTGTGACGAGGGGGGATAATACTAACACTAGTTGGGTCGACAACGACCATGTGGAAAACCCACACATAGAGCAGATGATACTAGTGGTAAGTCATGGGATTGGAGCTAAGAGAGAGCCCCATTGTCCATAAGGGTCCCTTTCAACAATTGTAGTGCTTTGTTGGCATGATATTATTCTTTAGAATTGTTATCACAAAGAATATGAAAACACTTTACTTTATCAAAGTGCAAGAGGGTCATTTTTATTTGATGGAGGATTGACTTTAACAAGAATTTGAAGGATAAGTTCTCATTTGAAGGTATCTAACCATGTTTTTTGAGTCACTTATTATTCTTAGTTTTTGGATGGGAATGGAGGACATAGGAGATCACTTTGATACAAAGAATATGCTTTTGCTTAGATGTTCAGGACAATTCCTAGGCTCCACGAAAGGGAAAAGATCAAGTTTCCTCCTTGGTCTAAGATCACCTTTCTCGCACTTGCCACCCGATTGTCATTCCATGATTTTTAATGAATTAATACTTATAATATAATTCACAAGGTAGATCTTAGTGTAATTATTAACATGACTTGATTCGTAATGACCTTGCCTTTGTAGATCATTATATTGCACCCACAATAAATGTGAGTTGATAAATCTCAATGTTCTAATTTATGGTGTAAAATATCCTACATTTTTGGCTTATTGTTCGTATAATGGTTATATATTATCATCTAAACTTAATTACTTAAGTTTCTAATCACCGCCTTAGATTGAAATGTCCACAATACTAATTGGGATGTTGTATAAATATAATCACTTACACACTTGTACGATGCTAATAATTGAGCACAAGCATAAACAAGACAAAATATGGTGGAAAATACTTAATCCATTCTCAAATCATTGTATTAATCTCATGATATGAATTTATATTCCATTAATTTGACCATTCTAGATTTAGATCTCAATGAAAACTCATCAACAAATCATGACAAAACTTATCAAAGATAAGGTTTACAACTAATGACAATTTTGGTCTTAGACTTTGAGATTTTCTAGAGACTCATAGTCTAACATTACCCCCTTTAATCAAAAGTCTGAAAAATTATAGCAATAACTGGTCTCATCTTCAACCTTAAACTACTGAATTAAGCCTCGATGAAGATATGCCTGGAAACTTGCCAATATTTAAAAGTGAACAACTACTATTTCCCATGTTGTCTTATTATCATTCCAATAATTTATATGATTGCTTTTCAGGAGACCAACTTCTATGTTGGAATTCCCAGATGTTGATTGAATTTTGATTGTGATAAGACTTCAAATATTAAAGCCTAACTATCATCATTGGTATTTGATACCCCCTCTGTCAGGTGCAAGGAGAGAAGTTTGTTAAGAGATCCATGCTTGAGCTTTGGATTCTTTTGTTTTTCAATAGTTCATATTAGAAAGGATCCAAATTGGAGCTTTGGATTCTTAGGTTCCTCAATAATTCATTGTTGAAAGGATCCAAGCTAGAGGTTTTGATTATGTTTTCTTCAACGGTTCATGTTTGAAAGGATCCAAGATGGAGCTTTGGATGGTTTATGTGGTGGTTTTGTTGGTTTACCACTAACCATCTTCACTTCATTTGGTGGTTTTTTTCGTTGACTAATAATCATCTTCCATTGAATGTTGGTTTATGGTTTACCATTAACCATTTTCACTTGAATAATATGTGGTTTTTGGATGACTACTAACTAATTCGCCTTGAACAATGTGGTGGTTTTAGATGACCACTAACCAATTTTATTTGAATAATGTTGTGGTTTTAGTTTACCACTAACCATTTTCACGCCCCTATTTAAAGTGCGTGAGAGTTTATTTTTATCAATGTGCTCCCCTCCTTGAGTTGTGAAGAGTACCATCTTTGACTTCAGAGATATATAGAATTGGATCCGAGTCATGCTTAAAATTTTATGGGATTATTTCTTGATATCTTTTTTCCTTTTCCGTTTCTTCTTTTGGTTGTGTCTTTACCTTTGTCTTAACTAGGTGGTATGACTCATGCAACTTTTTACCTCTTGATTCCATAGCCAATAATTTATCCACCCACTTGATTTTTTTAACCTACTTCTACTTCTAACATTTTTTTGATACATGATTTGTCTTCCCACAACAAAGACAAGCACAAAGATTAAGACATTGAGTTTTCATATGACCAACTGTTTAACAATGTTGGCACTTATTACCAGGATTATTGACATATTCAAGAAATTTTGCACCCATAAACTCAACTAGTTTGGAGCAATTTGAAATATGCAATTTGTTTCCATTATCATAGCCTAAGCCATGTCAATTTTTGTTGAATGATAATTCTTTCTAAGGTATGATAACCATCGCAGAGAGCTCTTGATGTTGGTTCTATTGCTTCTACAAATTCGTTTTTCTATTGTTTCTATTATCATTTTGTACTTGTAACTCATCTTCAATTATTGTTTTCTTCATCTATTGACTACATGATTCCATCTCAATCATATCTTCTATATCAACCATCAATTCTTTTGTATCACAATTAGCATCAACCATTTGTTTTATGCCTTGTGTGTCAAAAATCACATAGAATTTTTGCATGATCTCATTTGTATCACATATTACACCAAATTGTTGGATAAGATCCCCTATATCACATGTTAAATCAATCTATTGGATACTTTCATCAGCATGACAAATTACATCAACCTTTTAGACGAGTTCATCTATATGACAAGTTGCATTAGTCTCGTGTCTTAGAAGTTGAATCAAGAATGTCATCAATTTGATTATACGTTTCTCTTAATTTTATTTGAAGTGCATCAATCAATTGATCCTTCATATTTATTTGATCTTGGAGATCAATGGGCCAACTATTTAATTCATTTTAGTGATCTTGTAATTTGTTAATTCCCTGAGACATGTTTTGTAAAAACTTTCCTATTTTACCCATTTTTTATGATTATTCTTACACTTGTCAAGCTTGCTTGCACTCACTCATTTGATTATATGCTTATGTTTCAAGCTTGCTTACTTTATGTCACCTTAGGGTGTCAAGTACTATTGATCATGCACCCTAAAGTGTGATTTAAATGATGTCCTTTGATGACTCACTTGACTTCCTTAATTCAAATATAAGATTGGTCATGATTGATTTTTGACTTGAAAAACACTTTATTGCCTTTAAACGGTTTACAATTTTTTCCTTTGTAATGCTCAAATTTAATGATTTACCCTTATTCTTTACAATGTAATGATTAATTTAATCCTTCAAAAGACTAGAAAGACAAATAACAATTTTCTCTTTGATTGCATGCTTTTAACTTCTAGTTGCAATCCACTATTATCCTTATTTTTGATAATCCATCAAAATCCTTATGAGTGCCTATGCTCTTTTTTTTTTTGTCAAAGTAAAATTTAGTCTTAAAAGTGTAGACATGGAACAATATATACATATAAGATTTTTTTTTATATTTTTTTACCTGTGAACATTTTTTGTGATCATCTTTTTTTTCTCCATAAACATTGTGAAAATATAAATTAAATACTAACAATATAATATCACACATCCAAAGATCATAAACAACAACAAAAATCCTTGAACACCTGTATTCAATTTTAGGACCAGTTTAAGATGAGGAGCAAAAACTTAATTTTATTGTGATATCTTTTTACAATGACAATGTATACATATAAGAAGAACCATTCACTATTTTTAATGTTTCAATTTGGATTCTTAAACTCTTACTAAAATTGAAGTTTTCCATGCTTTCTAAAAATATCACTAACTTCCTCTTAAAAAAACATCTCACCAACTTCCTTTACATTGAAAATGACCAAAACTTTATAAAATAATGGCTATGCCATTTATTTGAGTTTTTGAGTGCACTACCAAAAGTTAACCTTTAAAAGAGCACCATAACATTTTCGATTCTATTCACTTTTCTTTTGTACCCATGTCATTAATAATGAAATGAATTTTCAATAAGACATTTCGCAAGTCCTAATGAGTAACTCCCTGGAGTCGGCTTAAGAGTTCATCTTGGAGAGGCTAGGGTTACAGGAAAACATCAAGCGTTGGACACCATGGAAGGTTGTAAGGGGGGGAGCTCCACTCCCTCCTACAGTCAGGCAGTCTCCAGCTGTGACAAGAAACCGTTGGAGACTGTAAAAGGTTTTTCAGAAGGAGGAGAACAAAACAACAAAGACACACAAGAACATAATGATAGTCGAGAAGAAGTCATAAGAGAGATACGAGCTGAGGAAAATAATCAGAATACAGAAACTAAAAAACATAATGGTCCGTGTAAGCCTAAGACTACTATTACACCTAGAGTAGTTTTAGGTGATCCAGCGCTGCAAGCACATAGGGATCACATGACGACTTATGCAATCATTTGTAAATTCATGGGGTTATGGCCAACGGAGAAGGCGCTACAAGCATGGATTAAAAATAATTGGAAACCTAAAGGGGTTATAGACCTTCACCTTGGTTCAAATGGCTTCTTCACTGTAGTTTTCACTAACATTGAGGACAAAGATAGGGTGTTCGATGTAGAAATTTTGAATAATTTAACACATATTCAACAAAGATTATCCTGATCATGTACTATTGCAGAAAACATACACAATACATAAGCTCCTCTACGTTGATCATCAATATAGCAGCATCAATAACAATAAAACATCAAGAGCATTCACACATTAACACAGTATGTATCCCGGGGAAAGCATCTCGCTAAAAACCCCAACTATCTGTATATTAATGATTGAGTCATGTACCATTACACAGCATAATACTTCTCACAAGTATCTCCACCTCTGTTACACACAATACAGCTCAGATCTGAATCAATCACTGGCTCAAATCTCCTTCGCTGCTTGCCTGCCTCCGCTGCTCAATACCTGCTCAAGAACTGATGATAATTCCAAGGCAACCACGTATTTACTTGGCTAAATCATGTGAGCACAAGCTACAATGTGGGAAAATACGTGAGCAAACTCATTGGCATACTCAATCCCTTGATTGTGCAAGATCTGATGCACAACTATAGTCACAACTGATAGCATTCTGATTCTCTAACACCTGTCCCTGCTGAACTGAACATGCACTGACATGCAACTGAGTTAACTGATGTATTCATTAGTTGTATTATGAGTTAATAACTTGTGAATTAATTAATAACTAATTCACCCAACTCATCTCTAGTCTATTTGCCAGTTAGACTAAATACAACCAGTTTAACAAAGCTAAACTGAACACAACTCCTTCAACTGCACCTCCAGTCCACTAAACTCAACTCACTTGAGTTCTAACTGAAGTCCTGCATGCAAATATTAGTCATCCCATAGGTAACCACGTATTTCCTTCTGGGATCTGCATGTACCACATCTGTAGCTCATCCTGAAGTGCTCCAAGAGAATAAGACAAAGTTTATAGTCTAAATATTATTATGAGCTAATAATATTTGACTGTTCTATATTTAGACTGAGTAGTCACTTCGCTGTGGTGTCACTCCGCTGTGGTCTAAAAATAGAAGTCCATCTATTTTTTCGAACTTGATCAATCATCCATAAACAGCAACCTGCAATCCATAGACATGATCCATATGTCTAAAAATAGACATAGTCTAAAAATAGACTTGCGCCAAAAATAGCCTGCGGGCCCACCTAGTGAAGGCGACTCTTTTCACTAAGCTCCATCATCTTGTTGCAATCTCAACACTCCCTCTCGACAAGATATGGATTATCAGCAACCCCTATCCTGCCTCGGTGGTACTCGAATTTGCTCCTGGTGAGAGCCTTCGTCAGAATATCAGCACCCTGATCCTCCGTTGGAATGTACGAAAGTAACATGATCCTCCGCTGCACACAATCTCTAATATGATGGTACCTGATGCCCTTGCTGCCATATACTTGGCCTCTTGAGCTCCCTGACCAATCTGCATCCATGAACCCACATAGCTTCACCTCATCCAATCCATATCCCGATGTGCCTCTCTTGAGCCTGCACACAGGCGACTCCACCAACTGCTGGTAACCAGTGGCATTCACTACCTCCACTGAAGTAGCATCCTCCTTCCTCCAATCTCCAGGAAGAGGAGTATCAACAGGCTTGCAGCCATGCATGTTGAACTTCTCCAGTATCTCCCGAGCATACTTTCCCTGAGAAACAAACAGTCCACCACTGCGCTGCCATATTTCAAATCCTAGGAAATAGTGAAGGAGGCCCAAGTCCTTCATCTCAAACTCTGTAGCAAGATCCTTCTTGCATGACAGTATCAACAGCTCATCACCCGTTAGAATCAAATCATCAACATACAGTACAATGATAAGCAACTTTCCCTCCACCACAATCTTGTATAGGTTAGGATCCGCCTCGCTCTTGGAGAATCCAAGTCCTGTGAAATAGCTGTCTATTCGTGTGTACCAAGCACGTGGTGCTTGCTTCAACCCATACAGTGCTCTCTTGAGCCTGCACACATGCGACTCGCTGCTGAAGACTTCAAGGTCTTCGGATTCCTCAATGTACACCTCCTCCTCAATGACTCCGTTGAGGAATGCAGTCTTCACATCCATCTGATGAATGTGCCATCCCATCTGCGCTGAGAGAGCAAGAATCGTCCGTATGGAAGAATACCTTGCGACAGGTGCAAAGGTCTCCTCATAATCGATCCCCTCAATCTGTGAAAAGCCTCGGGCAACAATTCTTGCCTTGTACTTCTCCACACTCCCGTTAGCTGCCTGCTTAACTTTGTAGATCCATCTCGAACCCACCACTGATTTCCCTTCCGGTCTAGGAACAATCTCCCATGCACTGTTTCTGACAATAGAATCATACTCTTCCACCATGGCGTCTACCCATGCGGGATCCTCCACAGCTTCCTCGAAAAAGGATGGCTCAGTCACAACACACTTGCTCATAAGAGCCATGTATCCAGTGTACCGATCAGGTGACTGTCTCTGCCTGCGTTGGGCTGTAGGTGGTCCTACAACTTTCTCTGCATCTTGAGCCAGTCGCTCAGCTTCTGTCAAGCGCTTTCGCCCTCTGATGGTTGGCGCTGCATGAGTGGTCTCTTCCACTCCATGAACCTCGTCCTGTGGCTGATCCACGTCCTGAAGATCATCCTTAGGAACTAATAGCTCCTCATCTGCATGCAAGTGTAGCTCCCTCTCAAGCGAACACTTCATGGCTTTCTCCTCCTGAAATTTTATATCCCGTCGCACAACAGTTTTACCACTGTCTGGAAAATACACACGATAGTTGTGGGGCATATCAGTGTACCCCACAAATATCCAACCTCTGCAGTCGGCTCCAACTTCTTTCTGGCATCCTTCGTTACATGCATGTAAACGTTAGCACCAAAAATCCTCAAATGAGAAAGATCAGGCTTCTTACCAGAATAAGTCCCCTCAGGTGTACTCATGCCAAGTATCCTATGAGGACAACGGTTCTGCACATAAACTGTTGTATTGCATGCTTCCGCCCACAAGTGAAGGGGTAGGCCCTGATCATGCAACATTGCCTGTGCAGCACCCACAATCGTTCTGTTCTTCCGCTCAGCTACCCCGTTCTGCTGTGGGTTATGGGGAGCTATGAGCTCTCTACGAATCCCTTCTGCCTTGCAGAAATCCTTGAACTCGTCCGAGATGTATTCACCGCCATTATCGCTCCTAAGAGCCTTCACCTTCTTCCCCGACTCCTTCTCGACCAGTGCTTTGAATTCACAGAACTTTGAATATGTCTCGCTCTTCTTCTGCATGAAGAAGATCCAACACTTACGA
>APFE031225584.1:280701-293308 GCA_000404065.3 Pinus taeda | reverse complement strand
AATTATTTCATGTATTTTTTTAAACACTGGTTCATTGAGATCTGACCAGTCCCAGTTTGACCAGTTCTGGTTTGAAACCCGGTTTATTAGGTGGACCGGTCTGGTCACCGGGGTTGAAGGAAATGTAGCTAGGTTCGGTCTTCATAAATGTACTTTTGATATTTGTATTTGTTCAAGAAAATAAATATTATTTTTATAATATATGTCAATGAGTTTCTTGCTCATTGAAATAGGTCTAGCACATGTTAAAGTGCTATAGGTGAGTCAAATAGTCAAAAGAAAATGTTGAAGACCTTAAGGGCATGTTACACCATGTATGTTTATATATTAGAGTCAAGAGAATACCTCTAAGCAAAGTCAACAAGTCTCCTCCATGCAACGACATCTACAAAAGAAGCAATCCGAATTATAAATGACAAGTCATCCTGCAGTCTTCTAGTCAGCCTTCAAGTCAGCCTAAAAGGAGGGACAGTCCTCTATATATAGAGGTTGTTCACTCCATTATAACATCAAGCATTCTCTCTGAAATCAGTGAAGTAAGGAGGCAAGAAAAGGGTGAAGAAAGGACGAAGAAGAGGTCTCCAAGTGCAACTAAGAAGGTGAAGCCTAAATCGAAGTCAATAGCACTGTTTTCTACCCTAGAAAACACTCACACGTTCGAGAAACAGAAGCATCCCTATAAGCATAACCGCAGCAACATAAAAGCCTTATATCTATTTATGTTTGGGCTAGAACATAGGCCTAAAAGGGCCTCCCGCTCAAGCGAAGAAGGAAGAAGAGCGAAGGTAATAGGGTTGTTCTAAAGCCTATTACAGTCACACGTGCAAAGAGAAGGAGGTTGTCTTTGTTGTTATAACAGCCCTCCCATTACAGTGATTCAAGTTCGTTTGTTGGTGAAGAGAAGGAAAGGGTCTCATCAAAGGTATCTCTTCTAGAGCAAGTGCAACAAGATCTAACAACGGTTGGAAGGAGGACGAAGTGCCGAAAGAAAGAAGTGTCGCGGAACAAAGTGCAAAAAGGAGGAAGGACTTTGACTTGTGCTTGGAGGACATTCTAGTCAAGGGTTTAGGGTTTGGCATTGATCAATAAGAAGCTTCAATAAGAGAAACTTACTAAAGGGTTTTCCTCTCAAGAGAAGAGAGGTTTTGGCCCTGGAAAAGAGCCAACATCTTGTGTTCTTGTTCTTATGTTTTTGGTAGCAGTTTGATGAAGTACACACACATGCATTAGTAAGAAGAAGAAAATTAAACTAACAAGGAAAAGTAAAAAGACTCCATAAATTGTTATCAAGTCAAGAAGAATCACACCACACCTAATTGCCCTTGATTCTTCAACATGGTATCAAAGCTAAGGTGACACATCAAGGAAAGGGCATCTCAAGAACACTCATCAAGGAAGGACATCTACAAAAGTTGAATCATCTAGCCAAGAAGTCGCAATCACTTCAAGGACAAGAAGGTCTACCATCTATCTTTCATCAAGAAAGACTACAAAGCAAGAAGAAGAGCCTTATATAAAGGCACCTACAAGAAGAGAAAATCAAAGAAGGACCCACATCAAGCTACAAGTCATCAAGCAAGTTCACTTGGAGAAATCAACTTGAAGAACATCAAGATCTAAGGAAGGCAAGCCATCAGGTCTTCGAGGACAAGGCAAGTCTACATCTCAAAATCTATCAAGTATATGTCCCCTTCTGAATGTACATCAATGTCTTTTTGCAAGGAAAGCAACAAATTGGTAGGTACCTATAACTTTCTTGCATGGAAGAAGAGGACTGATTTACTTCTCAATGAGAATGAACTCCTAGAACACATCAACGGGAATGTTACTATTTCTGCTAAGGAACAAAATCAAGCCTTAGCCAAGCACAATAAGGATGAGATAAGAGCTCAAAGGATTCTAATGGAATTCATCAAGGACTCTCTCATTCCTTATGTCTCCAAACTTGAAACATCAAAAGAAATCTAAGACAAACTAGTAGAGTTATTCTCAGTAAGCATAGATGGAGAAGTGGTATCTCTATGAAATGTATTGTACAAGATGAAGATATCAAAGGTAGGAATAGCTCCCTACTTCATGAAGATCTTTGAGATGAGGGATCAACTTCAAGAGCTAGGGGAAGTCATGTCCAACAAAGAAATTACAATTGTAGTACTCAATGCTCTACCTGACAATTGGGGAAACTTCACATCAAGCATATATGCCAAGAAGGAAGCTACCCCACTAAGTGAAATGTGGTCTCTATGCAAGATAGAGGAAACAAGACTCAAAGCAAAGGAAGATGTGGGATCAAAGGAGCAAGCATTTGCTACCATGGCCAAGAGAGGGAAAATTTGGCAAATTTGGTCCACGAAAAACAAACAACAAAGATATGTCCAAAATCCAATGCTATGGATGCCAAGAGTATGGACACTACAAAAGGAATTGTCCTAAACTAAAGAAGGACAACAGCAACAAAATAAAAAGGGAAGAAGCTCATGTGACTCAAGAAATGAAAGAAGAAGACGAGAAGCAAAAGAAGGAAGATCCTCAGGATCTCTACTATGACTAAGTCTACTTCTTTACTTAAGGTATTCTTTAAAAGTTTTGAGTAGTATAGGAGCATGTAGGAATAGAATAAAATTGCATGGCTAGAAACATCTAGAATCTAGAAGCATGATGTACATAGTATTCAAAATAGTCATGTAGAAAGAGCATTTATAATAGAACAAAATCCAAATTAGAAATATCTTCTAGAATATAGGAGCACGATAAATATAGCTCAAGATATTCATGTAGAAGGAGCCTACCTAGTATAGGACCTCATCCACAATGAAGAAAATTGATCATGAATAAGAATCTTAGAAGACCTCCATCATCAAAAGAAAGAAACATTTGCAGGGTAAGGATCTTCAAGATCCTCTGATGGAATATTCAAAATAAGATTCATAAACAAAAGCAAATATCTCATTGGGAGTCCCATTCATGGGATTCAAGAAATGGATGATATGCAGGCAAGCTAAGATGAAGCAAGAAGGGCCACACCAAGGACAACCAAATGAAGCTAAGATGATCAAAGAAGAATCAAGATGAGGTATGTATGCATCAAAGTTTGGTCATGTTATTATATGTATATTATTGAGTCATGGGAATAGTTTTATGACATGATCAAGTATGAAAGAATCTCTTTCACTAATGACATGCTCGAAGGCATGTACTACAATGCAATGAAGGTCAACAAAAGGAAATACTCACATAAGGAGTATAAGATTGTTGACTAAGAAGCATGTGAAGAAGAAATGCTAACTAGTCCAAGATAAAGAAGTGCTCCCACAAGGAGTAGAAGATGGTTGACCTATCTATCCAAGAAGAAGCAAATGAGGAAAGAGATCAAGCATGTGAAGAACACCATGATCACAAAAGAATCATTATCTAACAAAAATCCATTGAAGACATCTCCCGAAAGAAGGCAGGACAACTCTGACTAAGAAAGGAAAAGATCAAAGGATCCTTGATACCCATGAAGGCCTTGGAGATATGAAAAGTACAGATAACTAATTCTACTCTAAGAAGATGTCATGATGAAGAAGCCATCCAGCAAAAGCACCATTTAATGTTGAAGCAATATCAAGATGAAGTCATGAAGGACTACTAGATCAAAGCATCGGAACAAGCAAGTACAAAGAAGCATCCTTGTGAAGAGTAGTCTAAAGCATAGACAAGATGACAAGAGAACCTGATATAGGACAAGAAGGCCGCTTTCCACAAAGGAAGCAATGACATGAAAAACCAGGAAGGAAAGTGATCGATGGATAGTGCCCTACCAAGAAGAAGTTCGAACAGAGACTTCATGACATCAAAGGAAAGAAGGAGATCAAGCGGCTGAAGGACCCACGAAGAAGAAGTTGTTGATGAATGGACAAGTCCCTAGCTAAGAGGGAGTTATAACAAGTTCCCAATTACAAAGGAACTTGGACAATTACCTTGTCAAAGGATACTTGGGCATTTCTTCCTCAATTAAGAGAAGTGATATTCTTTGAGGGTTGGGAACCTAAGATAAGAATAGTCCTAGAAGGTCATACTCAGTGAACACCTGGGTGGGTATGTACCTTGAGAGACAATGACTAAGGTGTCTATAATTCATTGGTCTCGCCAACATTGTGCTCTGGATATTGAGAGATAGAGCTGTCAGTCAAGGCCTTGTTGTGGAAACAATGTTGGTTACTACGATGTTATAACAGATGGATTGCCAATCCAGTTTCTCTTTTGTGAATTCTTCAAGAATGAAACATAGCCAAACACCTTGTAATGTTGTATGAATACCTCCCTAGTTAAGAGGGAGTGTTGAAGGAAATGTAACTAGGTTCGGACTTCATAAATGTACTTTGGATATTTGTATTTGTTCAAGAAAATAAATATTATTTTTATAATATATGTCAATGAGTTTCTTGCTAATTGAAATAGGTCTAGCACATGTTAAAGTGCTATAGGTGAGTCAAATAGTCAAAAGAAAATGTTGAAGACCTTAAGGGCATGTTACACCATGTATGTTTATGTATTAGAATCAAAAGAATACCTCCAAGCAAAGTCAACATGTCTCCTCCATGCAAAGACACCTACAAAAGAAGCAATCCGAATTATAAATGACAAGTCGGCCTGCAGTCTTCTAGTCAGCCTTCAAGTCGGCCTGAAAGGAGGGACAGTCCTCTATATATAGAGGTTGTCCACTCCATTATAACGTCAAGCATTCTCTCTGAAATCAACGAAGTAAGGAGGCAAGAAAAGGGTGAAGAAAGGACGAAGAAGAGGTCTCCAAGTGCAGCGAGAAAAGTGAAGCCTAAACCGAAGTCAAGAGGACTGTTTTTTACCCTAGAAAACAGTCACACATGCGAGAAACAGAAGCATCACTACAGGCATAACCGCAGCAACATAACAGCCTTATATTTATCTTTGTTTGGGCTAGAACATAGGCCTAAAAGGACCTCCCACTCAAGCGAAGAAGCAAGGAAGAAGAGTGAAGATAATAGGGCTGTTCTAAAGCCTATTACAATCACATGTGCGAAGAGAAGGAGGTTGTCTCTGCTGTTATAATAGCCCTCCCATTACAGTCATTCAAGTTCATTGGTTGGTGAAGAGAAGGAAGGGATCATCATAAGGAAAGGGTCTCATCAAAGGTATCTCTTCTAGAGCAAGTGCAACAAGATCTAACAACAGTTGGAAGGAGGATGAAGCACCAGGAAACGAAGTGCTGAAAGAAGGAAGTGTCGGGGAACAAAGGGCATAAAGGAGGAAGGACTTGACTTGTGCCTGGAGGACATTCTAGTCAAGGGTTTAGGGTTTGGTATTGATCAATAAGAAGTTTCAATAAGAGAAGCTTACTAAAGGGTTTTCCTCTCAAGAGAAGAGAGGTTTTGGCCCTGGCAGAGAGCCAACATCTTGTGTTCTTGTTCTTATGTTTTTGGTGGCAATTTGATGAAGTACACACACATGCATTAATAAGAAGAAGAAGATTAAACTAACAAGGAAAAGTAAAAAGACTCTACAAATTGTTATAAAGTCAAGAAGAATCACACCACACCTAATTGCCCTTGATTCTTCAACAACTGGTTCCAGATTTTAAAACTATGATGATGAGTGAGATTATCTTGAGTTAAGATTGCTTGTGTTGCTTAAGTACTTTGTGTGAATCATTTTATAGCAAGAATACTTAACAATATTGAAATGACAATCTAAAACAAGATAAATGCTAACATATACAAGTGCAAACATCAACAAGAGATAAATCCACGAGATGCTTGACCAATTCAAAGAAAACTAAAGCACTTATCCAATAATGATAATCCACAAGATGCCAATATTTCGACAATGTTTAATACCACTTAAGATAAACCAAACACCACTTTTAAGATGACCAATAAAAAATTTAAATGCCAAGCGCTTAAGATGATCAACCAAGATGCCAAATACATAGAGCACAACAATGCCAATTAGATTTCAAGTCACAAGATCAGATATTTAGGGTTTAAGTGTAGGAGTTCTCTAGGTGCCAAATTCAGGAAATTTTGCAAACTTAGAACAAGACACACAAATGTTAGATCTCAATAATCAAATCAGCAGTGATACTTCAGAAAATTTCAGCACTTATTAGTATTATAACAGCAGCAAGTAAATATCAATTTCGGCGTGCCTATGTTTGCCCAATGTTACAAGAATTAACCCAATCACCAAATAACTTGACAAACTTGAAAAATCAGATGTACTAGCCCCTTTAATATGTATTATTCAAAGATATTCCAAATCTGATATATTTATTATAGCAGTAAATAAACCATAGATCAGCAAGCTAGCAATGCTAAAGATGATGCCCAAAACACACAAAAATAGGAAAATTTTACTGAAATTGAAAATTTCAAGTTCTTTGAGTCTCTTCAAGTGTATACTTCAGAAATTTTACATCTGAAATTTTCGGTTATGCAGTAAATTCCATCAAGCTTAAAATTAGATCTAGGCTAGATCTAAGGTGCCCAGGTGGCCAAAACTTAGGAAAATGAAATTTTTGCATTTTTAAACAATTTTGACGATTTAGCATGAGGTTTTAGGGCTAAATTATCATTGATTTAACTGTTGTAATAAAACAAAGAGAAAACTAAGGTTTAGAGGTCAAACCGTAGGCCTAAAGTTTTGTGGATGCACTTGCCAAAGTGGCCGAAAAATTTTGGATGAAGATGCCACCTAAAAATCAAACTTTTGAAGACCAAATACCTGCAAAACCACCAAGAGATCAGTCTTGAAAATTCACACAAGGGTTTGAGGGCAGATTAGGGCAAAAATGGCCGAGGAGGGGCAACACTAGGCCAAGGAAGGCCAGCATTGGGGAATAAAGGGGAGAGGATGATAGATCGGGGGCTGAAGAGGCAAGAAAGGCCAAAAAAGGTGAACATTGCAGGAGGAGGAGACTCAAGGGCTTGATGTTGAGGCTTAGGAGGCCCTAAAAGCAGGATGTTGAGGGTTTAAGGGGCTAAAAGGCCACGGCAAGCCCTCTAGGGCAGCCATCTAGCCTTCCAGAGGGAGGTCGAGGGCAAGAAAGGCCACGAATAGCCTTGAAAAGGGCTTAAACCCTCTACGCACGGAGGAAGGGAGGAGGCTGAGGCCTCTAGACCTCACAGCCAACCTCAGAGAGGCCTAAAACTGAGACGCAAGAGGAGAAAGGATTGACGTTGGGGCTTGAGAGGCTGACGCTGGCTTTCGAGGGGCCAGATCTGGTCCCGAGAGGGCTAAAAAGCAAAACCATTGTCTCGAAAAAATTCTTCTCTATTAGATCTGAATTTTGTTGCAGAATCTTTAGTAAATAGCCCTGCAAAAATGTCTAGAGACTAGATCTTACCCAAAAGGACCTAGATCTAGCTCTTCTACAACTTGATCTCTTGATCCAACCTGCAAAAATTGAGAATAAAACACCCAAATCCCCGATATATACAAAATACTAAAAACCCCAAAACCCAAGTTAACAAAATTTACAAATTAGATTTACAAGATCTGCAAATAGAGAAGGGTTTTGAAAATTTAAAATTTTGAGAAAATATTTTTATGGATTTTTTCCCTTTGATGAATGGCTAAAAATACTTTAGAAACCCCATTGTATATTATAGCCTTAGCGAAGATTTAATCCATCATAAAAATATTTGGGATCCAAGCAATAATGATTCCTACCCCAGTTTGTGAACTTGGAGACTAGGGATTGAAGTACCTGCACACATTATGTATTTATCTCAAAATAATCTGTTGGATCTCCTGGGGAATCAAATCACCCAAGATTAGCCCAAAACTATCAATAGTATGATGTTATCTCCATCTAAAGAAAAGAAACAAATCTTACCAATATTTAGCACAACATAGGAGGCCCTAAAAGCAGGACGCTGAGGGTTTAGGGGGCTAAAAGGCCACGGAAAGCCCTCTAGGGAAGCCAACTAGCCTTCCAGGGGAAGGTCGAGGGCAAAAAAGGCCACGACTAGCCTTGAAAAGGGCTTAAACCCTCTGCGCACGAAGGAAGGGAGGATGTCGAGGCCTCTAGACCTCACGGCCAACCTCAGAGAGGCCTAAAACTAAGATGCAAGAGGAGAAAGGGCTGGCGTTAGGGCTTGAGAGGCTGACGCTAGCTTTCGAGGGGCAGAATCTGGTCTCGCCAGGGCTAAAAAGCAAAACCATTGTCTCGAAAAAATTCTTCTCTATTAGATCTGAATTTTATTGCAGAATCTTTAGTAAATAGCCTTGCAAAAATGTCTAGAGACTAGATCTTACCCAAAAGGGCCTAGATCTAGCTCTTCTACAACTTGATCTCTTGATCCAACCTGCAAAAAATGAGAATAAAACACCCAAATCCCCAATATATACAAAATACTAAAAACCCCAAAACCCAAGTTAACAAAATTTACAAATTAGATTTACAAAATTATTTACAAGATCTACAAATAGACAAGGGTTTTGAAAATTTAAAATTTTGAGAAAATATTTTTATGGATTTTTTTCCTTTGATGAATGGCTAAAAATATTTTAGAAACCCCAATGTATATTATAGCCTTAGCGAAGATTTAATCCACCATAAAAATATTTGGGATCCAAGCAATAATGGTTCCTACCCAAGTTTGTGAACTTGGAGACTACGGATTGAAGTACCTGCACACATTATGTATTTATCTCAAAATAATCTGTTAGATCTCATGGGGAATCAAATCACCCAAGATTAGACCAAAACTATCAATAGTATGATGTTATCTCCATCTAATGAAAAGAAACCGATCTTACCAATATTTAGCACAACATAGGAATGTTCATAGTCAATACATACCACAAATCAATAAACATGAACACCTTGAATTTGCACTGGAAAGTCTTTATTATGATAGAAAAAATAGTTCCCAGCAGGACAATAGTACCAACGATGTTTCAACAACAATTCTAGCCAGAGATCAAGATATTAGAGACTCAAATGACTCTCTAATTTATAGCTAAATCCTCCAAGTGGAAAAATAACAACTAGTTCCATTGATCCTTGTCAAAATAATCTTGGTCGTTGATAAACACTTCAATATCTTTTAATCTTGGCCCTTTATTTTTTATTTTTGAGGAATTTTCTAATTTATCATTTAATTCCATTTTAATCAAAATTAATTGTTTTGAGTTAATTTCCTCAAAAATTTGAGATTGACTTAACCACCAAGATCCAAGGGTCTAATTTTTTTTGAAATATACAATATTCCCTTAGTGGAAGACCTTTAAAAATTGATTCCTTTAAGAACCACGAATTTTTCTGCTTGGAGAATTAATTTTCCTAAGACAATTTAACTTTGACTCTAATTAATTAATTTGCTGGCTTAGGATTTAAGTTTATTTTGCAAAAAAAATTAATTAATTTACACAAAGGAATTTAATTATTTTTCCACCCTCTAATACATAAGATTTTACATTCACAACCCTCAAAGGGGGAATACACATTTGTTTAGACCCTCAAGACACATAACCCATCTGCGACACAATATGATCCATTAAACCAAGTGATTTGTAATAAAATAATTTAGCCAACTAGCTTAAATTATTCCCAAATCACTTTTACATCAGACTCAACTAAAACACTAGGACTCACCTAAGGTTTCTGCAATAAATTTCACCCTAGCTTTGGGGTTTAATATAGAGGGAAAAACTCTTATGATTAGTCGTGTTTAGAAACACAGGCAATCAGTGAGGTTAAAAAACCTCCTAGGATGAAATTCTCCCCAAAATCACAAGTTTATTTAGGTTGTTACATATACTCGAGGTCTTTCTAGGATCATTTACATTAAATAACTTGCAGAATGGGTATACAATGACATGTAAACAGTTGATAGATGATCTGATCTCATTGAAAAAAATTGTACTTCCGCTTCCTTGGAACTTTGACAATTTGAGTGCAACAACTCCGTTGGGTGAGAATTAAAGAGCAATAAAAATTAGTAAAAGGTTAAGATGAAAAATAATAATTTAAAATAAATAATTAGAAATAGTTGTTAAGATAGATTTAAGTTAATTAATAAATTTAAACTAATATTTGACCAAATTTAAACAAGGTCAAATTGAAATTTAAGAATTTAAATTATTTTGAAATAAATTAATTAGAAATAGTTGTTAAAATTGGTTTAAAGTAATTAACGATTAAAACTATTATTTGACCAAATTTAAACAAGATGAAATTGAAATATAAGGATTTAAAATGAATTTAGTCAAAGGTTAAATAAGAATCTAGGATAAACTAATTAGAAAATAATGGTTAAATTAGATTAAAGTAATTAACAATTAAATTGGTTATTTGTCAAATTCAGATGAACTCAAATTCAAATAAAGTCAAATTGATGCTTAGGAATTTCTAAAATAGCAAATTTGAAAAACGGTTACATAGATTAGAATGATTTAATTTAGGTGATGAAAAAATTAAATAACTAAAATTATAATTACTAAGATAATAATATAGCAAGGTTAGATTAAAGAGGGAAGGATAAAAGTTTAGAGGCAAATTGACACAGAAAGACAATAAAGGTGAAGATAAAAACATTAAAAACAACTAAAATGAAGGATAGAAAGGTTAGAAAAGAAGGACAAATAATTAATCAGAAAAAGGGTTGAATAATAAATAAATATATATAAGAAGGTAGAAGGGTGAGGGCAAGGTTTTTTTTATTTATTTATTTTTTTTAAACCAAAGGGAAAGAAAGTAACCAAGGGAGGGGGGAATTTTAATGGGTGATATGGTGGATAACGGGCTGCCATAATATTAAAATAATGCTATTTAGTAATTAATGCTCATTCTTATTAGTTGTTTCTATTTTTATATTTTTAGCAGTTTCTTAGAAGAAACTAGTTGTTTCTATTTTCTAATAGAAACTTGATGTTTCTATTTCTGTAAATATCTCTGTATTACTTATTGAGCTTCATTTTGTTCATGTAATTCAATTCATTCATTGATTATGGTATCAGAGCTTAGGTATTTTTCGAAATAATTTTTCATTATCTGAAAAATTTTGCTTCATTTCGAAATAGCTCTCCAGGAATCTAGAATTTTTTTTGGGCGTCATAATTTCTACACTGCAAGAGATTTTGTTCTGATTAGCGCAGTAATCAAGGTTTTTTCTGCTCCTATCTCCAGTGTCTGAAGGATAAGTCATGGGGATCAAACCTGGGAGTTTCATTGTTTGCTATATAGGCGCTTACGAGATAGTTGTTGATTTTATATTATTAACCGTATCGTTGCATCGAAAGTGATCGGTCTTCTGAAATCAGCGTTCCAACCAGTCTTTAGTTCGTCGTCGTCTACTGATCCCTTCAACAGTCACCCCTTGCTAACTTCCCCATCATTTCGAAAATTTGTATGATTTTAATCTTTCACCAGTGGTTGTCGTTTTCCTTGGGCAACTCACTCATACCGGCGATAGGCTCGGACCCACATTCGTAATCGTAGTTGTGAGGCAACTTGAGAACACTTCGATGGAATATCCAGGGGTTCGATCCAGGTGCGGAATATTATAATGGGCTCCCACTCTCATATTCCTCGTACCTTGACTACGACTTGCGTCCATTTGTCAGTGATCGAAACAAAGACATAGACAACCCGTAGCCAATCAAAGTGGGAAATAACTTGGACAACGGCAAGTATCCAATACGCTACCTCGTTCAATACGTTGATGTCACTATCGTTGTCTATCTAAGTCGCTGCCACTGCCATTGCAGGAACCCAATCAAATGCAACCGTTTCTTTTGTTTTTTTTTTTCCGGCTGTCAGCACATACAAACATATTGAGTAGCAGAGAAAAACATTGCTGCCATAAAGAGACTGCCGTGAAGAAATACAGCAAGAGCATTCTCATCTACAGGTGCTCTCAGCATAGGGTACTGGACATATATACACTTAGTTTCCAAGATCTATTATTTGTTGTATTTATCAGCACTCTTTTACAGTGTATTCAGTGTATCTTTTATTGTTGGCTGAGCGTGTCTTCTCTGCTAAACGTCATTTTTCAAATTAATTATTGACTACATAATTTTTTTAGGCATCTGCACTAAAATCCGTGTCACCCTTCTTTGTTGCTTTTCCTGTGTCTTGGGAAATGTGTAGATGGCCTCACTAACAAATCAAATGTTGGAAGGCAGTCAGCGCTTTCAATTATAACATCTGAAAATAGAGAATGTTGACCATTTTTTAATATAGGCGTCTTGACCAGCTTGTTTTGGGCAAAGAGCTCAGACCTGATACAGCTGGTACTGATCAAGATAAGTTTGATGATCGAAATCGAGAGGCTGTTATGCTTCTCAAACTCTCTATCATTGATGATCAGTTACCACAGATTCCTTCCGGCAAGACAGCTGCTGAAATTTGACAACATTTGAAGGCATTACACGAGACATCCGACAAGAGCAGAGCTTTCTTTCTCAAGAATCAGTTGTTCTCCATCATGATGGACGAACATATGTCTTTACAGGAACATCTTAACAGGATTAAAGACATTTGAGATCAGCTCGAAGCCATTGGTCGGACCATGGAGGAAGAAGATATGGTAGTCATCACTCTGAAAAGTCTACCAAAATCTTATGAGCACTTCATAGA
>APFE031225584.1:214103-280225 GCA_000404065.3 Pinus taeda | reverse complement strand
AAACTCATGCAGCAGGATCGTTGGAAACAACAGTTTGGTAGTGGTGCTTCATCAGCCTCCTCAGAAAATGCTTTTGCTGCCAAATATCAGTCCTCTCAGTGCTTTCAACAGAAAGGTTCTTCTCAGTTTTTTGATCCTGCTAGGAAGAAAAATGTGCAGTGTAATTACTGTCACAAATTCGGCCACATGAAGAAAGATTGCCGATAGAGGATTGCTTCTAAACTGAAGAAACAGGGAGGGCCCCATCAGATAGCAAATGTTGCAGAACATTCCGAGCAGCTAGAATCTGCCTTTTACGCCTCTATGGCTAAAAGGTCTTCAGATCATGTCCCGTCTTCGGCCTGGTATATTGACTCTGGTGCATCACGCCATTTTTCTCACAGGCGTGACTGGTTTATTGACTTCTCACCTTTCAGTGATTCAGTAGTATTCGGCGGAGGTGAAGAGTACACAGTGGTTGGCAAAGGTACAGTTCAGATCCAGTCTGGTGGGCGCACACTCATCTTCCTGAATGTGTACCATGTTCCTAGTATGGAAATTAATTTGTTGTCTGTCAGCCAGATTATGAGGAACTCTCCTCAACTTGATGTAGTGTTCAGTGCGCACAAGTGCTCCATTATCAACAGGGACACTAGTCTTACGGTTGCAGTTGGCCTAGAGAATCATGGTCTATACAGGCTTCTTGACACTGGAGATTCTCCAGAAGTAGCTCTAGCAGCTTGTGTTTCTCCCATCAGCACTCTATGGCATCAGCGATATGGGCATCTAAACATGCAGTATCTCTCTCAGCTCTCTTGGGAGGGACTTGTGTCAGGGTTACCTGATATTCAGACTCGGCAGTTGGGAGTATGCGGCGCCTGTCAAGCTAGCAAGCAACATCGGTCTTCATTCAAGGATGGAAAATCTTGGTGCGCATCTAAGATACTCCAGTTAATTCATGCTGATATTTGTGGTCCTATGCATACATCTTCTATTACTTGTTGCAAATATTTTTTGCTTATTGTAGATGACTTTAGTAGAAAGATGTGGGTGTATTTTCTAAAATATAAATCTGATGTATTTAGTATCTTTCAGAAGTCTAAATCCTTAGTTGAAAAAGAGTCAGGTTGTAATATCATAACTCTTAGGATAGATAACAAGGGGGAATTTTGTTCTTCTGCTTTCTCCAACTTCTATGATACTCATGGCATCAAACGTTAGTTAACTACACCCTACACCCCTCAGCAGAATAGTGTTGTCGAACGCCGCAACCATACGGTTGTTGAAATGGCTCATTCCATGTTACAACACAGGAATGTTCCAAACAAATTCTGGGTTGAAGCAGTATTTACTGTTGTCTATATTCTTAACCGATCACCTACTCAAGCTGTTAAGGGGAAGACTCCCGAAGAGGTTTGGTCTGGCCGTAAGCCTAAGATCAATCACCTCAAAGTATTTGGCTCAGTTGCATATGTTTGGATTCCCGCTGCTAAGTGCTCTAAGTTGGATTCCAAAAGCCAGAAACTCATGATGACAGGGTACAGTGATCATCACAAGGCCTATAGGTTGATAGATATAGCCACTAGTCGTCTTAGCTTCAGTAGTGATGTAGTATTTGATGAAGACAAAGGATTCTTTCAATCTCCTCCTTCTGAGCAGTGTTTTAAGGATCAACCTCACAGTGTTCTTCTTCCGGTAGGTCCACCTAATGGGAGGGATGATACAGCATCAATATTTGATGATGCACTACCTGAGCTTCCTCCGGAAAATAACCCTCCTCTTGCTACTCCTATTGTTCCTGAGCCTTCTCCATCTCCTCCTGATATTGGTTCCTCTACTCTCCGGCCTAAATGGTGGGCTAAAACCATTGGTGATCTCCGGGATAATGAGCTCCTTGAAGGTAGAACTTCTAGACATAAGAGCAAACAGCAGTCTACAGTAAATTTTGCTCTTATGGCTAACCTGCACAGTATTTTTGAACCTCAAACCTATTCAGAGGCTAAGGGTACACCTGAGTGGGAACAGGCTATGGAAGCTGAATTCCAGAGTCTTCAAAAGAATCACACTAAGACCCTTTCTAATCTTCCTGCAGGGAAAAAGCCCCTTAGCTGCAAATGGGTGTATAAAGTGAAATACAAAGCAGACGGAACCCTAGAAAAATATAAAGCTCGCCTTGTTGCTCGAGGGTTCTCACAGAAGGAAGGCATTGACTACGAGGAGACCTTTGCTCCTACAGCCAAGATGAGTACCATACGGCTTGTCCTTACCTTAGCAGCTCAGTTCAATTGGAAAGTCCATCAGATGGATGTAAAGAGTGCTTTTCTAAATGGTGACTTACAGGAAGAAGTCTACATGACGCAGCCTCCAGGATTCAAGGTTGCGGGTCAAGAACAGAAAGTCTGTAGATTAGTCAAAGCACTCTATGGTCTAAAACAAGCTCCTCGGGCTTAGTACATGAAAATTGATCAGTACCTCACAGATCATGGTTTTCAGCGGAGTCCATCTGATGCAAACCTGTATATCAAGCATATTGGTGATGATATTTTGTTTGTGGTTGTCTATGTGGATGACCTTATCATTACTGGCAACTCAACACATTTGATCCATGGGATCAAACAGGACTTGTGCAGCACTTTTGATATGACAGATTTAAGACTTCTTCATTACTGTTTGGGGGTTGAAGTCTGGCAGACTGAGAACAACATCTTTCTATCTCAGTCCAAGTATGCCAGAAATCTTGTGGACAGATTCAAAATGCAAGATTACAAACCTGCCACGACTCCTATGAAACCAGGGCTCAAACTTTCAGCTCAGTCATCCTCACCCCTTGTGGATAAAACTTTATTCAAGCAATTAGTTGGCAGCCTCATCTACCTTACTGCCACTAGACCTGACATCAGTTTTGCAGTGAGCTATATTTCCCGCTTCATGTCAGCTCCTAAGGCTGATCATTGGATAGCAGCGAAGCATGTGCTACGTTATGTGCGTGGCACTCCTAATTATGGATTTTTGTACACTCGAAGTTCCGATTCTGTACTCAGTGGTTACATAGATTCTGACTGGGCCGGTTCGATTAATGACCATAAATCTATAGTTGGGTATGTGTTTAGTCTAGGATCTGGTGCTGTCACCTGGACTAGTAAGAAGCAGCAGGCAGTGGCTCTCTCCTCAACAGAAGCAGAGTATCGGGGAGCAATTAAGGCATCTTGTGAGGCAGTTTGGCTTCGACGTATGCTTGCGGATATGCATGTTTTCCAGACAAGTCCTACTCCCTTTTCCTATGATAATCAGGGAGTGCTCAAACTTGCCAAGAATCCAGTCTTTCATGAATGAACAAAGCATGTAGAAACCCATTGTCACTACATTCGCCAGCTTGTTGAAGACGGATCCGTTCAGTTGCGATATGTTCCCACAACGGAGCAGCCCGCTGACATCTTCACTAAGCCTCTTGGTCCTGATAAGTTTGTAAAATTCAGAGGGTCTATCGGTGTTGTAAATAGATTGAGCATTAAAGGAGGGTATTAAAATAATGTTATTTAGTGATTAATGCTCATTCTTATTAGTTGCTTCTATTTTTATCTTTTTAGTAGTTTCTTAGAAGAAACTGGTTGTTTCTATTTTCTAATAGAAACTTGATGTTTCTATTTCTGTAAATATCTTTGTATTACTTATTGAGCTTCATTTTGCTCATGTAATTCAATTCATTCATTGATTACATAAGCCTGAATCCATCCACCTTGTTTTTGTTATTAGGGTTTTTCTCAATTTTGACGGCTTCTCGAATAATTCAAGAGTTATAAAAAGAAACAGAGGCTAGGATTTTCGCTTGATCAAAACAAATCAAGTGCTTGGACTTAAAGGAGAGTTCAGAAATAGCAGACTTAGCAGGACGATTATGGTTGCTGTCAGTTATGTTCTCTTTGAGGCGGGCTTTGAAAGGGCGACCAGTTTGGCCAATATATGATTTGTTGCATGAACATGGAATCAAATAGACTCAGATTTGTCTTTCACTGATCGAAATACTTGCTTGAGGGTTTTATGAGGCTTAAAAACGGTTTTAATGTTCTTCTTGACCAAAATTTTCACTATAAGATCAATGGTACCTTTGATGTACGAGAAAGTATCTTGGCCACAGGGGGAGAGGGATTAGAATTGGTTGTCCTAGGGTGAGAAACAGCTTGATATGATTTAAATATTTGTGAGGTTGAATAGCCATTGGCTTTGAAAGCTTGAGGCATATGGGATTTTTCAGCTGAAAGAAATTAGAGAGAAGAGATTTTTAGAGCTTTGGATATTAGGGTCTTAAGAACTCCTAATTTTTGGGCTAGGTGGTGATGTGAAAGGGCGTGGAGATAGCAGTCAATGTGGGTATTTTTTTCTATAAACTTGATGGGGAAGGGAGCCATTGAGGAGGCGGGTAACGAGGACATCTAAAAAAGGGAGAAATTTATTTGATTCGATTTCCATAGTGAATTGGATATAAGGGGAAATACTATTAAGATGGGAATGAAAGGCATCGGGTGCAAGACAACCGTGTTGCCATATGACAAAGTGTCATCAACAAATTGGAACCACAAGTTACGTTTGAGATGCCAAGAGTTAAGAGCTCTAGCTTCAAAGTGTTCCATAAAGATATTAGCAAGCCCATAGTTGTACCTTTTGTCTACTCATAGATGGTACCTTTAAAAGAGAAGAAAGTTGAGGTGAGGCAAATTTGGATCAAGTTCAAGGTTTCAAGATCAATTAACTGCAAGATCAATTGTAAAGCTTTGGGAGCAAGAATCTTGGTGAAAAGGGACACGATGTCAAAGCTAACCAACAAGTCATTCTCATCAATTTGGATGTTTTTGGTTTTCTGAATAAAATCAGCAAAATCTTTAATATAGGAGGATGTGGAGCCCACAAACTGTTGGAGATTGGTAGCTAAATATCAGCTAAAAGCATGGGTTGGGGCTCCAATAGTGCTAACAATGGGATGATGGGGAATGCCTTGTTTGTGAATTTTAGGTTGACCATAAACTTTACATGTTTGGGGAGTGTGGGGAATAAGCTTAAGTTGAATGGAGGCGGGTAAAGAGGAAGACTTTAAGGCCTTAGTAACTAGTTGAGTAATGGCATTTAAGGGGTTCTCAGGAAGGATTTTATAAGATGAAGAAGACAAGAGATCCAACATCTTATATTCATAGTCCTCTATGTTCATAATTACCGAGGCATTGCCTTTGTCAGCCTTGAGGACAAGGATGTGGGGGTTGTCATTGAGGCGCTTGACGGCTTGGATCTCTTCTTCGGATATATTTGGTTTGGGCAGTTTAGCACGCCGCAGAATCCTACCACAATCTTATCGAATTTCCTTAGCAACGTGAGCAATGAATTAAATCATTCTAATTTATTTAACAATTTTTCAAATTTGTTATTTTAAATATTCGTAAATATCAATTTGACTTGATTTGAATTTGACTTTGTCTAAATATGTCAAATAATCGATTAAATAATTAATTACTTTAATCTAATTTAACCATTATTTCTATTTAGTTTATCCTAAATTCTTATTTAACCTTTGACTAAATTCATTTTAAATCCATATGTTTCAATTTGATCTTGTTTAAATTTGGTCAAATAATTGTTTTAATCATTAATTACTTTAAACCAATTTTAACAACTATTTCTAATTTATTCATTTCAAAATAATTTAAATTCTTAAATTTCAATTTTAGCTTGTTTAAATTTGGTCAAATATTTGTTTTAATTTATTAATTACCTTAAACCTATCTTAACAACTAATTCTAAATATTTATTTTAAATTATATTTTTCATCTTAACCTTTGACCATTTTTTTTTTCTCTTTAATTCTTACCCAACAAACCCCTAGTTCCTCTACCTATAAAAAGGCTCTTCTACACTCGTTTAATTATATAGCTCTTGGTCCATGATGATGGAAGGAGTAACTATCTGAAACGTTGGATGGATCGAAAACAATAAACAGTTCATTTCCGGAAATCTCCAACAACAAATAATCATTTCTTGAAGATACTAACTATTGAATATTAGATTATCTTTTTGAAGATATTCCTACTCTCAATACCTAATTAACAATGTTATTAGAACCGAACCGGTGATCGAACCAGAAAACCTTGTGGACTAAGAATCGGTCGGACCCAGACCGGAACCGATAAAAAGAAAGACCAAAAAATAGTTTACCAAAAACACAAAATATTCATATTTTAAAGAAAAACATATATATTCATGTGCATCCATATGAATCCAAACCATTTATACGCAAATATGAAAAGTTTTCATTTATATAGCAATAGTGCATATAACCAAAATAGCACTTAGCGCAAAACATTGTTGAACCAAAAAACATCAAGCAGGCTCTAAAAGGCCTCTATAGTCCAAAATAACATGGTAGTATGACACTATAGTCAACAATACTACAGCTACAGCCTACAAGTGGTAATTTCCAATGTCATCATTAGAATCATCATCCTAATCCTCCTCATCCTCATTTGAAGAATGAGTAGCATCCAAGTCTGCAATGGGATTACGACTTGATTCCCCTGGCCCTAAAGCTGTTATTGGTACTTTTGATATATCTGCCTCTGCAACCTGTGGAGTGGGTCCAAGTCCAACCAAGAAAGATCTTCATTGTCAAATGTTGGTGCTCGACTCTCCACAACCCATTCTAATGTTGGATCAAAGGCGGCCAAGACAATGTTGCTTGATTCAGGGGTTTTGTTCAAGAATTGGTTGCGCCCCAACCTAAGGTTGTACTGAACAAAATCCATGACATTCAGCAGCTTTTGCCCCATACGATTCCTCTTCTTAGTGTGTATACATTCAAACACACTCCAATTCTGCTAACACCCTAAAGCACTACATGCCTGGCTCAATATTTGAATTGCAAATTTTTGCAATTACGGGCATTCACCACCAAATTGTTGCCACCAATAGGCTGCAAAAAAGGTGGAAGGCAAAGAATTATTAGCAAATGAATTTGAAAGTTGGAACTTGGTGTCAACAATTGCAAATTGAAATGAGTAATATAATAATTTGCAAATTTTGACAGTTCATACTATTGAGAAATCTAGGGGCAACTAGATTAGGTGATTTCTCTTACTTTGATAACTGATTGTGATGTATTTTTACTTAACTTTACTAGCCTCTTCTTTCACTTGATTACTATTATGTTCTTATAATCAAAAAGATACCAAACTATGAAGATCAAATAGACAAAGAGGACACAAAATGTAGGCTACAAGCTAGGGCCGAAACCTCTCCTCTTGAGAGGAAAACCCACAAGAATTCTTCTCTTCTTATAGAATGTTCAGATGACGAATTCCGAAACCTAAGACCCTTGTCAAAGACCCCTCCAAGATCAAGTCAAACTTCTCCTTCTTGATGAACTATTCTAGCTACTTTGACCTAGCAACTTCCAGCAACTTCGACCTTCCAACAATTTTGACCTAGCAGCAACTTTGACTTCCCAACAACTTCAACATCCTCAGCAACTTCTGTAATTTCGGTCTAGCAACTATTTTCGAAACCCTAACAAGAGCGAGAAAGAGGTCCAAAACTTTGATCTTGCTTTTCTTCCTTCTTTTCCTTGATCTTCGTCCTTTCCCACCTTGTTTCTTGAGGAGATCGAACTTGCTTTCGTGCTTGAATGAATGTCTCTAAATGAAGTTGAGGTTCCCTTATATATAGGCTTCTTAGGAGGTCAAATTGTTGCCCATCAGGCCGACTTGTTTGTCAAGGTCTTGGAGGGTCTTTATGACACTTTTGACTTCACAAAAAATTTCTTTGCAAGATACGACATTCCCAAAGTGATCTTACATGTATGACAATGACTCCTTTGACTTCATAACTCTATGACAAATCTAGATGCACTCAATGGGTGCTTGACCTATAAATAAATTCATCTTGAGCATGAAACCTACGCATCAAAAATGACAATAATAAATTTCTTCTCTTTAATATCAAATATATAAAATCATGATTACAATAGGCATTATGAAGACTAAACCTAGTTACACATTTCAACACTTACCTAAGGGATTCTTTGCTCTATTTCTTACAACCATAGAAATGTGAAAGGTATTGATACTCTCACTGAAAATCAAGAGCTTGTTATGAATCTAATCTTAAGTTTTGGAATTTGGGACCATGTGCTCAATGCATTTACACAATCCCCCTAATACCTCCCCATCAACCTCAAAATTTGTAGTGCAATGGTACCTTCAAAGTTTAGAAAACAAAAACATATTCATCAACCAATTTCGAATATTTTGCAAGGCTTTTCTAATTAGTAATGAATGACAAAACTTAAAACTTAAAAGCAATGAGCACTGAAATCCAAAATTACATACCTTGGATTTAAGTAGTAGCTAGCTGCATATAAAGGGCTATGGAGTTGTTTGTTCCATCTTTCATCAATAATTCTCCATAGAGGAATGTACTTTTGCCTTTTATCCCCATACCTCATAAACAAAACAAATGGCAAGTTTATCACTACCCACCATCCGCAAAACTTTGACAAAGGGCTCACTAACTAACACAATCTAGGGTTGCATGGGAGCACCCCCCCCCTCGAACCTGCTCCTAAATCAGGCTCCGCTCGAGAGCGGATAGGGAGCAACCTTGGGAGCGTAATCCCTTAAAAAAATCCGCTCCCTGGTTTTTAGGGAGCGATCGCTCCTTGACCGCTCCCTTTCGTTCCCGTCAGCAAAAAGGTTGCATGGTGCACAGGGAGGGTCGGGCGGCGAACAGAGAGGGAAGGGCGGCAGACGGGGAGGAAAGGGAGGGAAGGGGAGGGGGAAAGGGTTGAAAGGCCCTCTCCCCTCCCATTATTTATCATTTGTCTTTGTTGGAGAGAGCAAGAGAGAGTTTGGAGCATGGAGAGAGCAAGAGAGAGGAGCTTGGAGCTTAAGTTGAGGAGGGAGATTGAAGGAGCTTGAGGAGCTTGCAAATGAGAATGGAGCTTGGGATTGAAGGCCAAAGAAGTAGGAGCTACACTCTAATCTAGCATTTTTGTTTTTTATATGTTCATTGCTAAATAAAAATGTTCTCTTCTCTATTTCCCATTCCCATTCGTTCATTTTTTGCAGACTCAAAACTTCAAACATCATGACTATATGGCTTAGCAGTCTCTTGTTGTTGGTTCCTTTTTTTGCTATTACGGTGTTAGAGAGTAAAAAAAGGGTTGATGATGATGAAGAGAATAAAGAAGTGGGTTATAGTGGATTTGATGAAAACCCTGGAGAGGAGTACCTTGGTGAGGAGGAAGAGAGTGGAGATGACGAGGGCACAAAAACTAAACAAGACCAAACCCCATTATGGAAATATGTTTCTAGGCGTGAAGCAGGGAAATGGGGTGGAACCGCTAAATTTACATGCCCCCATTGCAAAAACACTTACATAGGTTCATACACCCGTGCCAGAAAGCACCTCTGTGGGAAAAGGCCATGGGATGGATATAAACAAATAGGAACCAAAGCTTGTGTAAGTGTGTCAGCAACATAAAGAGCCAAATACATAAGGGAAGAGGAGGAAGCCCAATACAAATCTAAAAAATCAAAGGGTTTCTTTGAACATAGCCCACAATCACATGCACAAAGAACTCCATCAACATCCTCCCATGGCAATGGATATGGAGGCATAGGAACAAACATCTCTTTAAGGTGTAGAACCATATCAGTTTTCCTTGACGAAGGGTGTAGGAATGATGTGGATTCAAAAATTTATCAGTTTCTCTATGCATGTGGGATACCATTCAATGTACTTCACTCACCGTATTGGCATGAAATGGTTTCTGCCATAAATGATGCCCCCAAAGGATACAAGAGCCTTGGGTATGACAAGGCTAGAACCGTTGGACTTGATCATGAAAAAGCAAAAAATAGCACATTCTTTGAATAAAGTTACATATTCTTGGAATGAGCATGGGGTGTCAATTGTATCTAATGGATGGACAAATGTAAAAGGCAAGCCATTGATAAGAGTTCTTATTGTGTCTATTAATGGTGCCATCTTCCTTTCAGCATATGATTACTCAAAAATGTTCATGACCACCATCAACATTGCAGGAACAATTACTTGAAACAATTGAACGTAGTGGGCCATACAAATGTCATCCAAGTCATCACCAATAATCCTATTAATTGTAAGGCAGCGGGAGCAATTATTGAGGATAGATACCCCAACATATTTTGGTTTGGTTGTTTGGTTCACAAAATGAACCCTCTGATGCATGATATTATTAAGAACAAAAACCATCAATACAAATGGATTGGTGATTTGTACAAGAGAGGCAAAAAAATGATAACACTTATTACAAATCATAGCAATACCCATGGAATTTTCCACAGTCACTCAAGATTGGAGCTGCTGAAGATTGTGAAGACTAGATTTGCTAGCTATTACCTCACCTTCAGGCACCTTTTGAAGGTAAGAGAGTCATTGGCCAACTTGGTATCAAGTCAACACTAGCAGGTATTAAAGGAAAAGGCTCCAAATGCAGTGGACAAGCAAGGTTTTGAACATGTGGAAGAGACCGCTCTTGATGGTCTATTTTGGGCATGTGTAGAGAAGTATTGCAATTGACCAAGCCCATTTATAGCATGATATAAACCAGTGATTGGGGAGGTGTATGAGCAGATGGATAACATGTTGGGGCGAATAAAAGATATTGTTCAGGAAAATGATCCCAACTTGTATACAATGATTCACAATCGTGTGTGTGCACGGTGGAATAAACTTAATGTTCCACTATATGCCTTAGTTTATATCCTTATGCCAAAATACTACTCTCCATTTTGGTTGGGCCAACCTACACTTGGGGATGGGGTTAGGATCAAAATCCATTCAAATCCAAAGGTATCTAAAGGATATATGGAAGCATTAGACAAGTTGATCCCTGACAAGGAGGAGTGTGTTAATCTATGTCTTGAATTAGGCAGATACTTAAGTTGCACTGGTTTGTTTGGTTATTTGCATGCAATGGAAGATAGAAACAAATTTGATGCTCTCACATGGTGGGAAGCATATGGTGACATGGGACTTTTGCCAAAATTGGCAAAAAAAGTTCTCTCACAAGTTGTAAATACTTCTTCTATAGAGAGGTGTTGGAGCACCTACAACTTCATACATAATGTGAGAAGAAACAGACTCAATGAAAACCAGGCAAAAAGCTTCGTTTATGTGCACTACAACTTGAAGTTGTTGATTCATTATTGTGATCGAGCTTATGAGGATCTAGCATATAAAATTTGGGACAACTCAAAGGACAATAATTTGGAGGATGGCACTATACATCTAGAAAAATTGGAAGCAGAACTTTTGAGAGATGATGATGAAGTAACAACAACCATGCCACCCCCACCATCCAATAGCAGTGCCAGTGCTCGAGTTCCAACTATCGTTCCTTTGTTGTCGTTGCCTCCATCTACATCCTCACATGGAGGGCATATGCCTTCTGGTTCTGGTCATGCGACTATGCGGGAGGAGACTTCTAGAAGACCACCACAACCTGCTCAAAAATTAGACATTTCTCGTGGCGGCAAGAGGAAGTTGTAGATAATAGATTTACTTGTCTTTTCTAGTTTCCAATAGTTTTTATAACTATTGACTCTTTCATATTTATTGTGATATTTTTTGTAAACAATATATGACAATTTAAGTTTGAAGTTGGCAATTATAACTCATTGGTAATGAATTATGAATATGATGCTTCATGAAAGTTGAAAGTTGTTTCATTTCATTTTATAACATTTCATTTCATATTAGATATTCTTTGTTGTAATAGATACACTTAGCTTACAAGTACAACTTTGGTGATCAATGATGATAAATGTTATATATTGAATTTTGAAAGCTTGAAACTTTAAGATTGATGAATCATGAGACTCGATATGCTGTATGTTACTAACTTGTGGACGTGGTTGATGAAGATTATAACTTCTAGATGATTCATATTATATGGTTCAATCTATGTTTTTATGCTTTTTATATCTAATTCATTACATGCTTTTGTTGACATATATGCATCAATATATATATATATATATATATATATAAAAATCTCCCCAATTCGCTCCCGAACCGAGAGCTTCTAAAAATGTTGTTGTCGGGCCCCGTTTTCGCTCCCACTCCCAAGTAACCTTGGCACAATCTCCTCTACCTTTAACAAAAATATTTTGTCAAATATTTGGTCAACCATTTGTTTCCCTTCGGCCTTTTTGCTCCATTGAGATGTATTCTAGTCATCACAAGAAAACATCTTCCTCAAGTTGGATTTTTGTTGAACAAGGGATTGCAATGAAAGAAAGCTTGTTACAAATCGTGTGATGGTTGATTGAACAAGCTCTGTATCCCCAGTGTGTTTTCTCATAAGGTTCCAAAACCATGAGTGGTTGTAGATGTACCTGGTTATGGATTTTGCATCATCCACACACTTCTTCACCCACTCAATTTTGCCAATATCCTCAAGCATGAGGTCCAAACAATGTGTTGCAAATGGTGGGGTGTTTTTCCTCCAACATCTTTCCAGCTGCAACATTGTTAAGAGGCATTATTTGTGATCACTTCTATAAGATTTTCAACCCCTACTTCCATAACTACTTCATCCAAAAGATGAAATAGTAATTGTGCATTCTTCACCTGATCAAATGCATCAATATATTTGAGAAACATAGAATCTTTTGGACCTGCAATTAAGTAATTTAATATGGTGCAAGATCTACCATCAAACATAATTGTGCATCTTATTTTGGTCCATGATTGTCTGTACTCTATAAGGTACTCTTGTTCTTTAGAACTCATTTTATAAAAGTGGCCCCCTAATATGTTGAAAGTTGGGGCCTCTGAAGCCTGCTCCACATGAAGCTATAGCATCAATCATGGGCTAATAATATGCAGAATTAGCAGCATTAAAAGGTATGTTTGCATCATACCACCATCTAGCAATGCATTCGTATCCAGCCTCCTTCTCTATCTTCTTCCATTCAGCATCAAGGGTGGGTTGAGAACCAGGGGTGGTGAGGGGTACAAAGAAGGAGTCAATCCCTTTATAAGTCGTTGTCCTCTTCAAATTCAAAGCACTTGAACTAGGGCCAGAAGTACTCTCTCCAACTCTAGCAGGGAAACTAGAGGAATCTTCAAAACTGGACATATATTCTTCAAAATCAAGGTCACTAAGAACAGCATCATCCTTTGAATTTTGACTATATCTTTTTTAATTCTCTTGTTTTTCCCTTTTTCTTCGTTGTAGGCTTCAATTAGAGATCTTTGCTTCAAGATCATCAAAAGCATTGTCACAAGGTTTTACTTACCCTCTCCAATGTGTTAGGTGTTCTTTCATTCTATGGATCCCCCCTCCCTTAACTCTCTTCCCAAAATAGTTGGAAAGTTTTATCCCTTGTTAATTTAAATCGCAGTGAACCCGATCTGGATCATTCTTGTTTTTGGGGGCCATAACAACTTCAATAGGAAGAAATGAAAAATTGCACAAAAAACCATAGGGTTTTTAAAATTCTAGGGCAACTTTTTTTTCTAAAGAAGAATAAAAGAAAAATAGAAGCCACGAAATATCAAGAGAAAATCTGTAAAGTTTGAGAAGAGAAAAAGCTCCCACGAGTCAAAAATAAACTCTTCAATCAGCTCCAAAATCTCCCTCACAAATTTGCCAATGAAATCCCTCAAAATTACCGTACAAATTTAACCAATTGTTAAGAAAAAACTAGAAGAAAATAGCGGCCATAAGAAATTTTGCAAATTAAAATTACATATCTAAATAAAAGCACTAGGGTTTTTAAATTTTTAAGGAAAAAAAAGAATAGGTTTTTGGAGAAAAATAGAACAATAATGGATGGAAAAAAATAGCTTGACTTGCCCTCTAAATTTTCTGAAGAAAATCATCTCCAAAATCCTCCCACATCAAGTTTGTAGCGGCTGCCACAAAATAAAAAAATACCCCTTCAACTAGCTCCAAAACCCACTCAACAACACCCAAAGATCTCTAGGAAAAAAGAATCTTTGAAGAAACTCGAAAATCTCCCTTAGTAATCAGCACAACAGCTCTCCAACACTCCAATCAGCGCTTCAAATGTGCAAAAAAACTCCCTCAAAACAACCCTACAAAAAACTCTTTGAATTCTCTTCACCGAACTCAGCTCAAAAATTTCAAGAGACTCAAATGAATAGTGTGAGTGAAAGAGAGGGGGTGGGTGTGTTTAAATAAGTTTACGAGGGGCTAGGGAAAAATTAGAAACTAGAAAGAAAAAAACAAACAAACAAAATATAATACAATAAAAACAAATTTTTTTGCCTGGGTTCTCCGGGTACAGGTTGTTAGCAAATCGGAAAGGCAAAAATATTCTCTAGTTGATAAATTACTTGTGATATCTTTGAATTCTTATTATCTTTCTTATATTTTTCTTTTATCTTAGTTCATCAAGCAGTTACCAAAAAAAAACACAAAGATCAAGGACACCAGATGTAAGCACTCAGTGAGGCTAAAACCACTATATAGGGTAAAACTCAATCAAGAACTCTTCCTTCAGTAATTCAAAATGAGATAGACCAAGACCTTAGACCAACAAACCTTCCTCTTCCACCAAGTAAGCCTTCTAATATGATTTAGTAGTCTCTTCTCATCTAACAGCTTCAGCCCAACAACAATTCAGAAAATCAGCGACAAAATTTCGACCCCCAGCTACAGAATTTCTGCCCATCTTCAACTTTGTAGTTTTCGGGCCCTCTAGCAGCTTCACACATGTGAGAGACAGAGAGAGAATTTCGACTTCTTATGCTTGAGAGAGACCACCTTCTTCGCTAGCCCTTTCCTCTTCTTTCCTTGAAATTCGCACTTTTCTGGCCCCAAAAGTTGCAGATCGAACTTGTTGAGTGAGTGCTCCAAATGAGGTCGAGTTGTTGTCTTTATATAGTAGTTTTTGCCCCTCAGTTTAGGCTAACTTGATGGGGGAGGCCTAGAAGACCCAATTTACATGAAAATAAATTTATTTCTTGACAAATAAATCCCAAGGAGGGTTCTTTACATTATGACATAGACAAGGTGTTAATTTTAGGTATGTTCTACGCTTAGAGCAATTTATTTCAATTTTCACAGTTAGCTCAATATCTTTTCCGGATTAGCAATCACATCAGCATTAAAGTAAACTGCAGATAGAACATAAACATAAATCGTAGAAGACAAGCCAAGACAAGAGAACACAAGATGTGGCGCTAGCCAAGGACAAACCCCAATGTGGGGAAACCCTTGATCAATTTTTCTTATATGTTCTTCAATAGTTCAGCGAAGGGAGAGAGTACATTTACAACCTAAGTCAACACTTAGACTTTCTAGATAAGAGAATAGATCATCTCTACATGAGATCAGTTGAAGACATGTTGCTTCAACTAATTCTCCAAGGTGACTCCTTCACCTATCATTGTGTTGCATCTCGTCATCATGCTGCACCTCACCATGCTGCACCCATCATCACATTGTTGTACCTCATGACCATGTTGTACACATCATCACATTGTTGGACCTCAAGACCATGTTGTACACATCATACTGCTGCACCTTATGTTGCCACTGCTGTCCCATGTACCATACTGTTGTCCTACTGTTAGCAACATTGCCATTCCATGTTGGCCATACTGTTGTCCCATTTGCTTGCTCCATCAAGCTTCATTGTTGTCCCAAGTACCATTGCTGCACTTTGTTGCACCATGTACTAGTTGTCCCATTTAGACATGTTGTACCTTGCTGCTCCCTATACTAGTTGTCCCATCTAGACATGTTGTACCTTGCTGCTCCATGTACTAGTTGTCCCATCTAGACATGATGTACCTTGTTGCTCCATGTACTAGCTATCCCATCTAGACATGTTGTACCTTGCTGCTCAATGTACTAGTTGTCCCATCTAGATATGTTGTACCTTGCTGCTCCATGCACTAGTTGTCCCAACTAGGCATGTTGTACCTTGTTGCTCCATGTACTGTTTCATGTACTTGTTGTCCATGTATTGCATCATGTACAGCTATATTGATGTCCCATTGTGACACCTACAGCACACATAGGGTCCTTCTTACGTGGTAGGTCTCCTTTTCTAGTTACGTATAGGTATCCTCAATTGTTGTGAATCTAGCCTCTCTTTACTGCGGACTTAGGCCTCCTCTAACTGCGGATTTAGGCCTCCTTTAAATGCGGATTTAGGCCTTCTTTAACTGTTGCCAGACCTCTACCTTAACTGCTGCTAGAGCTCCTCCATCTGCGGCTAAGTCTCCTTTCTACCTGCAGCTAGGGCTTTTATCATGACTGCGGTTAGGGCTAGTTTGTGGCTCCATTTAGATTTGCGGCTAGGGCTAGGTCTCTTCTTTAGGACAGCAGCTTAGGCCTCTTCTAGACTAGCGTTGAGGGCAATTTATAACTTCTCCTTGTTGTGCTATAGTAGTCTCCTCCATGACTGCGTTAAGGCTGATTAGGGCTTCTTCATCAGGGCAGCGTAGAGCCTAGGGCACTCCCTCTAGATAGCGTAGAAACTTTCTTCATTAGGGCAACATTATCCCTTAGGATCTCTCCTCCTACTAAAACCCAAAGACAAGTAGAAAGGAAGAGATCCCAAGTAAGTGTGTCATAATGACTTTCAAGGCACCTCTATTTATACTAAAACGTTGAGCACATATGGGGTTTATTTGGTTGTTGAGCGACCTTGACGAATTGTCCCATAACACAAATAAATTCATATATCCATGAATACTTATCGGAATCGGATGATCTTTAGATCAATCCTACACCTCTCGATGAGAGGGATCCAAGAAAAATATCAGCTGCCATTAATAAGATGACCCACATAGATTTTGGCCCTAGTTGCCAATTTTAACACAAGGACACTCGACATAAACCCTAGATGCCTGCAATGGAGGCTTTGACCTATAAACAATTGACCCGAGCATGAAACTCAAGCTTTAATAAGTCAATTTCTTTAATAACAAAACTTTCTTTTCTTTCTTTCGATAAATACATTACATCATGACTCAAGTACAATTATGAAGACTGAACCTAGTTACATTCTTCAACACTCCAAAATTACAACTATATAGAGGTACATGGAAGATCTCCAAAATGAAATACGAAAAGTTCTAGCACACTCAGTGTTGCGGACTAGATATCTGACTAGGGTAATCTATCCAAGTGGGACTAAAATGGATTCAGCCAATCTAGGTACCTTCAGGCTTAATTGCTAACCATCAACCCAGGATCTAGGTGCGTATTCAAGGTCAGAGCTCCAAGACCAACACCACCCTCCCTCTTTGGGATCTAGACATCAACACATATGCAGGCCAAATTTCCTCCCAAGCATTCGCCATTAGATGCTTCATCTTTCCCTAATAAACTAAACCAAATATATCCATTTTCCCAAGTATGCTTCTTAACTATTCATCCTTCTTTATGGAGAAATTTACTTGTTCAAACACAAACCCTAATCAACAATAAACTTTCAAAAATACACACAAGTAAACACATACCTTCGGAGTCCTCAATCATCCTGATGCCACTTATTCATATACAAATTGTTGGAAACTTTTCTTCTTTCGCTTCTTTAGCAGCGCCAAGACATCCTTAATATATTGCAAATCTATGTATTCTCTGATTTCTTCTACAAGGTATCCATCATGACTATCATAATATGCACTCCCTCTCAACTAGGAAGATGTACTCTTTTCTTCTAACCATGCTCCCTCTTAACTTAGGGAGATCAACAATTTTCTTCTTCTATAACATCAAAGAAGCTTCAACCTTTCACGACTTCATCAAGTTCATCTTTGATCATCATCATCCTTATAGCTTACTTCATCATGCTCATCATTATTTTTCAATAACGAATATCTCCAACATCTTGAAGATTATGTACTTGCAAAATTTTAATAGCAAGTACAACCAAATATATATATATATATAGAAGCATGAAGTTAACTATATTGAAAATAATGGAAGCATTAAATCATTCAAACTTTAGACATCAAACACCTAAACCTAGATAGGTTCATAAGAGACACATGCTAGATTTCAACCTCTTGCTAGAGTTTTGTCACAAACCTTAGACTACATCATCAGGACTTAAAGTAACTCAATCAAGAGATCAGTCTCATTATATATAGGGCCTCAATATTACCTTCAGAAATATATGACAGACTCTACTATGATTTATTGCAAACCCTAGATTCCATCTTTAGGACACAAAGCCTTAGATATCAGCAACCCAATCAAATAACAATTCTACTATGCATTTAAGGTTTCATCAATTTGTTTCTAACAGTCAGACTTCCACTAGGGTTTGTAGCAAACCCTCGAGGTTATCATTATAGTGAAAACAATATCATCATATACTAGAATATTAACCTTCTACTAGGGTTTTACAGACCCTAGATTTTTACAAACTAAGACATGAGTATCAACAATTAAGTTAGCATACTCAAATATATACACCTACGAAGCCCTCCT
This sequence comes from Pinus taeda, assembly GCA_000404065.3. Lineage (NCBI taxonomy): Eukaryota > Viridiplantae > Streptophyta > Pinopsida > Pinales > Pinaceae > Pinus > Pinus taeda. The sequence goes on along the minus strand of APFE031225584.1, from coordinate 261,741 downwards.
CTAATGTCCACGGCCCCCTTAAAAGTGAACCTTAAATGCTTGAGAAGTCCTACAAGAAAATAGTTAGAGTTTCAATAATCTTTCCGCAAGGCTCTTGTTACTAACACTCCAACTATGGGTTGCAAAACCAAGACACAATTAGTGTAGAGAAAGCATATAAAATAAATAAATATAATACAAAAGTGTACAAGAAACCAAATCAAGTGATGGGAGTGAACCCCGTCACTTGCTTAGTTTAGAAAATGCTCTCAAATAGCTAAATAAAATCAATGAAGCACTATGTTTGCTTGTGTACAAGTTATGTCCAAGAAAACCCCTGCAAACCACTTCGTAAGATTAACTATGAAGGCTCAAATTGAAAGAGTTTTAAGTATAGGAATATGTTGCTTGTGTACAAGTTAGGTCCAAGAAAACCCCTGCAAAACCACTTCGTAAGATGAACTATGAAAGCTCAAAAAATGAATGAGAACTCCTTTGAAAATGTATCAAGAGTGGGTTGGTCTCTCCAAAGACTTCCCCTCACGCTCAATTCAACAAGATGCTTCCTATACAACACTTAGATTTAACATATCAAGAATTATTCCCATATAGATTTAACAAATAAACAATGACAAGAAACTCTAGAGATTTATTGGAAAATAACTAGAGCATACTTCTAAATCAAATGCCAATGCAAGATAGCTTTACATTAACAAGTCTACAAGAGCATATGGAAATCAACTAGATCAAAGCATGAGTAAAAGAAATTATATCAATAATCCACCATTCATCACATTGCAAAGGAAGAAGAAGTCATGAATAAAACCCCCAAAGTCTTTTATTGCAATTGAGAATAAGTGTACACAAGAGCAGAGCTTCCCCAAGCACAATAGCTCGTTTTCAATGATACATAATGGGATCCTAATGGCTCAATTTATAGAAAAGTTGGAGAAGATCTCAATGTAAACACCAATGCCAAGTGGAGAAGGAGAAAATCTGAAGGCAAATTCGAATTTGCCAAGTGTAAAAATTGATTTCTAGCAAGTGGGCAGCATTTTCTTCTACCCCCATGTGACAAATTCGTTTTTTCCTCCATGTTGTGCCAAGTGTCGATGTATGTGAGCGATAGGGGAGCAATCGCCATGAAATTCTCAAGAAGATGCCCATAACATGTGGTATTGACACCTCTACAAAAATTTTGTCCATTCCCGCGTTAGATTGTTGTAGAAGAGGCCAATGTTAATGGAAATTTGTTGTAGGTCGATGCTTCCTTCTTCAGTTGCGTACAAGTGTGGAGTTGGTAAACTATAGTGGGGACAATGCTCCAAAAAAATCTCAAGTTAAATATTTGATACAATCATCACAATGCATTTATCTCCCAGTTGAAAGTCACTTGCAGACATGCAACGTGTGCTCCAAATCAGGCCCTGTTAATTTTAGATAACAATGGTATGTTCCATGCTTACGACAATTTACTTCAATATTCCTTTAGCAGCCCAATGACCATTTCCAATTATATCCAATAGCAATCACATTAAATTATACACATTGACAGTAAATGTAGATAGAACATAAAATCATATGCAGAAGACAAATCAAACAAGAGGACACAAAATGTTGCAGATGTTAGGGACAAACCCCAATGCGGGGAAACCCTTTGATCAAATCTTCTTATTATTCTTCAATAGTTCAGCAAACAGAATACAAATATCGAAAACAAATCTGCCAAATCAGCAGTCAAATCGGCAGTTAACGCAGCGCTAACCAGAAAATCAACAGTGGTCAAAGCTGCCCCAAATAAACCTCTAATCAACTCGGTCAATAGCATAATAGTACGGCCTCTAGAGAGGGTCAAAGTCAACCCAAAACAGCTCAGTCAACCCAAACAATCCTTGCTGTAATTTCTGAGGTCAAACAAAAAGTCAACGTTGCAGTCAACATGGTCAAATTGTCCCCAATTGCCTCAATTTACGTGCCAAAGAATGCGGCCTAAAAATATCGAAGTTCTGAAACAAAAACAGAAGTCAATGCTTGGTCAAAGTGCCCAAGTCAATGCTGGTCAACACTGCCTTAATCACAGAAATTTCGGCTTCCTGAAATCAACCTTCTTTCTACACGTGCTAAGAAGAGAGAGCCTCCAAGGTGAACGAACAAATCAAGAGAGGAGAGAGAAGATGATGTGATGAATTGATGATGTCCAAATGAGAGAAGGTTCACTTCTATTTATACACTTCGTTGAGGGTGAGGAGACACATCCATTGAGCTTCATGAGCCTACATTTCACTGAGGCTAACCTTGACAATTTGTCCATGAGAAAGAATAAATTCAAAATTCCATTTCTGCTTGTCAGAATGAGATGATATTTATATCAAAATTGTACCTCTCGTAAAGAGGAATCCAATGCAATAATCATCTCCATCATATGAGCTGACCTAAGGTGGAAGTTGGCCCTAGTTGCCAATTTCAACACTCCCTCTCAACTAGGGAGAATTCCACCTGCCAAACCATCTGACATCATCATGCCAACCTGTCATCCATCCATGCCATCACTACCCTGCTTTGTTGAACCATGAATAAATAATGAAGAAGAAGTGATCGAGAGTGAGTCATAAGATCATACCACTCTCCACTAATTAAAGTCGGCCGATGAGAGGCACTTCCCATGAGTCTCGAACTCTATGGGTAGGATGTGTGTCGAGGCATCAACAAGAGAAGGTGAACCACTCATCCTGCTCATATGCCATAGGAGAAGGTGAACCACTCATCCTATGCATATGTCAATTGTAGGGGAAGGTGAACCACTCACCCTGCATACATGTGTCCAGGTAGGAGAAAGTGAACCACTCACCCTACACACATGTCAACCATAATGGGGTATCATAGGGAAAGGTGAACCACTCACCCTATATCCAACGCAACACTAGGGGAACGTGAACCACTCACCCAATGGTCGCTCATAGCTCCAAGAAGTACCATACACCCTCAGGAGCTCCCAGAGCTCTATGTCCAACTCATACAAGACCCTCATAGGAGGGTCGTTCCAAGACTCCAAGTCTCTCTCGAAAGGTTAAGAATTTGACCTTCCCGAAAGGCTTTGTGAGAATGTCTGCAACCTGCTCATATGTCCTGATGTGTTGGAGCCTAATTGCTCCCCTTTGTACCATATCCCGGATAAGATGGTACCTAATATCAATGTGCTTGGAGTGGTCATGGAACACGGGATTCTCTGATAGACGGATTCCACTCTGGTTGTCGCAGAAGATCGCGGTGGTATCTAACATGTGCTCAAATAGCTCACTGAGGAGCTTCCTCAACCAAACTGTTTCACAATAGGCCATGCTATCAACAATGTATTCGGCCTCGACGGTGTTTAGTGCAACCGATTTATGCTTCCTACTCGTCCAAGATATAGAAGCAGACCCCAAAGAGAAGCAGCACCCATATGTGCTCTTACGATCCACCACATTGCTAGCCCAGTCAGTGTCTGTATATCCATATAGCCTCAAATTCCTAGCAGTGTATCTCAGTCCATAGTGGATTGTGCCTCGGAGATATCTTAAGAGATTAATGGCAGCAATCCAATGAACGTGATGAGGCTCAACCATATATTGACTCAACGTGTTCACAGCGAGGCATATGTCAAGACGAGAGTTGACCAAGAACATCAGTGCCCCCACAATTTAACGATACTAGGTAGGGTTCGCCAATTCGGGCCCAGTAGCACTTCAACATAGCTTCTTAAAGTTGAGCTCCATCGAAGTAGTCACAGACTTGCAGTCCACCATCCCTCATCTCTCAAGAACCTTCACAATATATTTTCCTAGAGAAAGGAAAATCTCACCTAGCTTTTGCCAGACCTCCAACCCTAGGAAATAATACATCAATCCTAGGTCCTTCCTCTCAAACTCAGAAGCCAACTCCCTCTTACAATGATGAATGAGAGGGTCATCACTGTCAGAAAGAGATCATCCACATAAAGGACCAGAATGAGAGGTCTGTCCTTTTCAACCTTGAAGTATGGGTTCAGGTCAGCATCGCTTCTCACAAATCCCAGCTTCATAAGATAGCTATCAATCCTCTCATACCAAGCCCTAGGGCCTCGCTTCAAGCCATAGAGGGATTTCTTCAACCTGCATACATGTGTCTCACGATCTTGAACCTTGAAACCCTCGGGTTGTTCCACATACACTTCCTTCTTAAGCGAACCATGCAAGAAGGCAATTTTGACATCCATCAAATGAAGGTTCCATCCTTACGAGGCAGTGAGGGCTATGATCGAACAGATGGTTGTATATTGGGTGGTATATCGGGCAACTGGTGCAAATATCTCATCATAGTCTACTCCTTCCTTTTGAGAGAAGCCTCGAGCTACAAATCTAGCCTTGAATTTCTCAGCACTCCCATCAGCTCCATGTTTGATCTTGTAGAGCCATTTCGAAGTGACCACTAACTTGTCCTTGGGTCAAGGAACCACATCCAAGACATCCTTCTTCATGATTGACTCATATTCCTCATTCTTCGATTCCTTTCAAACTTGTTTTACAGCTTCTTCGAATGTACAAGGCTCAGATTGTATAATGGTACTCATGGTAGCTAAGTAACCTTGGTACCTATTCGGCTTCTTGCTTTCACGAAATGTCCCTCTCGGTGCAATATGTTTCTCAGCGTCTTCAAACGGAGGTTCATCCTGTTATTCTACATCAGCATCATCACTGTTCTTCCTAGGAATAAGAAGATCTCGGATCTTTCTAAGAGCAGAATATTCATCGAAAGTGACATCATGACTGAATTCCACTTCCCTTTGACCAGGCACATAGATTCTATATGCCTTTGAAGTTTCATTGTAGCCCACAAATGTTCCTTTCTTCCCAGATGCATCTAGTTTGTTTCTTTTCTCTTTTGGTACATGAAAATATACAAGACATCCAAAAATTCTAAAATGAGAGACATTAGGTTTCTTACCAGTGAATACTTCTTCGAGTGTCTTGAAGTCCAAAGCTTGATGTGGGCATCAGTTTTGGACATACACAACGATGTTGGCAGCTTCTCCCCATAAGAACTTCGGAAGACCTTGATCATGAAGCATAGCCCGGGTGGTGTCTATGATAGTACGATTCTTCCTTTCGGCAACACCATTTTGTTCAGGAGTATATGCAGAGGTAGTATTCCTCTTAATGCCAACTTCTCTACAATAGTCTTTGAATTCATTTGACTCATATTCGGTCCCATTATCCGTCCTCAATATTTTGATCTTCTTCATTGCTTGATTCTCGACCAAGGCTTTGAAGGAACGGAACCATTTGAATACTTCATCCTTCTTCTTTAAGAAATAGATCCATGTCTTGCGAGAGAAGTCATCCACAAAAATAGCATAATACAAATATCCACCCAAAGATGTCATGGGAAACATACCTGATAGATCATACTGGACCATTTGAAAAATATCAGTGGTTTGAGTCTCACTTGAGGAAATGGTCCCCTTGTATGTTTTCCAGCTTCACATCCTTGACAAACACCTTCATGATTTAAGTTGAATTCGGGCATCCCTATGACCATCTTCCTTACATCGGTAAGGCTTTGAAATGAAGGTGAGCAAATCTCTGGTGCCATAATTCGGATTGAAGAAAGGTGTCACAAATCATTGCTCCCAATGGACTTCCTCCAACTTGAAAAGACCTGCAACCCTGAATCCAAGAGTGAATGCATCTCTTGGGTTCCTTTGCCAAAGACGAACCTTCCCCTCAATGAATGTTACCTTGAAACCCTAATCTTCAATCACATAAATAGAAACCAAGTTCTTTTTCAAATCAGGTACATATAGCACTTCTTGCAAATGGAGAGTTTGACCTTGATTTAAGTGAAGAGTAACAGTCCCAATTCCTTTCACTAGATAAGTGGCATTATCCCCAAGTATAATCTCCATTTTTGTCTTCTTTTCAACCAAGTTAGAGAGGGCTTCCTTGTACCCAGTGAAGTGTGTTGGGGCACCACTATCAATCAACCAATGGTCCAATGTATCGGGAGGAAAGGCGGTGGAGAGGGCAGAAATAAGAATAAATTATTTTTGCTTTTCAATATTAACTTCATCATACCTGGAGTTTCTCGACTGCTTGGGAGGACGACCACCTCCATTTCGAGCAGCATGAGTATTTCTCTTTCCTTTGTTATTGAACCTGTTGTTCCTTTGATTGCCATTGTGTTTGAAGTTGTTGTTATTATTGTCATCATCTCTTGGAGTATCCTCCTTGTGAGGGCATTCTCTAACGAAGTGGCCAAACTTGTTACAATTGAAGCACCTTCCTTTTCTCCCTTCTTTGAATTCTGGCTTGAACCCTTTTCCTTGATTCGTTGGACCAACATTGTTCCTTCTTTTAGAATGAGCAGAGAAGGTGGTAGGATTGTTTCCATTTGAGGGCTTGTCTCTTTCCATCATCCTTATTTCTTCTTGACTGCATCTGGCCAATAGTTGTTAAAATTGGCAACTAGGACCAACTTCCACCTTAGGAAAGCTCATATGATGGAGATAATTATTGCATTGGATTCCTCTTTCCGAGAGGTACAATTTTGATAGAAGATCATCTCATTCTGACAAGCAGTAAAGGAATTTTGAATTTATTCTTTCTCATGGACAAATTGTCAAGGTCGGCCTCAGTCAAATGTAGGCTCATGAAGCCAAATGGATGTGTCTCCTCACCCTCAACAAATTGTATAAATAGGAGTGACCCTTTTCTCATTTGGACATCACTCATCTCATCACATCATCTTCTCTCTCCTCTCTTGATTGGTTTGTACATTTGGAGGCTCTCTCTTCTTCACACATGTGGAAGCAAGGCAGATTTCTAGAGGCCAAAATTTCTGAGATTAGGGAAGCGTTGACTAGCTTTGACTTGGGTACTTTGACCATGCATTGACTTCTGATTTGGGGGCAGAATTTTGATCTTTTCAGGCCGAATTCTTTGGCATGATATTCGTGGTGATTAGGGACTATTTGACCGTGTTGACTGCAGCGTTGAATTTTTGGTTTGATAGTAGAAATTATAGCAAGGTTTGTTTGGGTTGATCGAGCTATTTTAGGTTGACTTTGACCCTCTTTGGAGGCCGCATTTTTCTGTTGTTGACCGAGCTGATTAGAGGATGATTTGGGGCAGCTTTGACCATTGTTGACTTTCTGGTTAGGGTTGCATTGACTACTGATTTGACTGTTGATTTGGCAGATCTGTTTTGGGCTTGTATTTATGATATTTGTACTCTCTCTCTTTCTCTGTTGAACTATTGAAGAATAATAAGAAGATTTGATCAAAGGGCTTCTCCACATTTGGGTTTGTCCCTAGCATCCACCACATCTTGTGTCCTCTTGTCTTGGCTTGTCTTCTACATATGATTTTATGTTCTATGTGCATTTACTGCCAATGTTTATAAGTTAATGTAATTGATATTGGATATTATTGGAAATTGTCAATAGGTTGCTAAGGAATATTGAAGTAAATTGTGATTAAGCATGGAACATACCATTGTTATCTAAAATTAACATGGTATCAAAACTCAGGTGAAGTCAAAGCCTAAGCAAGAGTGAAGCAAAGCAATCACTAAGGGAAGTGTTGGACAAGGACTTGGAACTAGTCCTAATGACGACTACTTCTTTCTTCAAATCTGAGGATAAGCTTAAGGATAAATTCGACTATCATGCATGGAAGATGACTTTGGATTTGATATTAGAAGAATATGATGCCATGGACTATGTCAAAGGAAGAATAGTAAAGCCTCCTTCAAATGCATCCGCTGCTGCACAAACCAAGTACAAGAAAAGTGAGGAAAAAGCTAAGAATATTATTGTTGATTGCATTCATAAGCCTTTGGTTGCCTATATTTCTAATTTGGAAACATCTAAGGAGATGTATGAAAAGTTGGTTGGGATGTTCAAAGTAAACAATGCAAATCAAATTCTCTTTCTCAAGAACAAGTTGAAAGATATCAAGATGGATAGAAGAGAATCCATCCAATCCTACTTCATGAGGATTACCAAGATCCAGAATGATCTCCTATCTATTGGTGAAGTCACTGGTGACCGGGAGCTCTCTTTTATTGCACTTGGGGGCCTTACAAGAGATTGGGATGTGTTCAACACTACCATTCTCAAGAATGACAAGATTCCGGGATTTGATGAACTATTGGCCAGATGTACTCAAGAAGAAATAAGGATGATGGAAAGAGACAAGCCCTCAAATGGAAGCAATCCTACCGCCTTCTCCACTCATTCTAAGAGAAGGAATAATGTTGGTCCAAGGAATCAAGGACAAGGGTTCAAGCCAGGATTCAAAGGAGGAAGGAAAGGAAGATGCTTCAATTGTAACAGGTTTGGCCACTTTGCTAGAGAATGTCCTCACAAGGAGGATACTCCAGGAGATGATGCCAATAATAACATCAACTTTAATGGCGATGGCAATCAAAGGGACAACAAGTTCAATAAAAAAGGAAAGAGGAATGCTCCCGCTGCTCGAAATGGAAGTGTTTGTAACTTCGTCCTCCCAAGAAGTCGAGAAACTCCAAGTATGATGAAGTTAATGTTGTAAAGCAAAATGAATTTTATCTTATTTATGCCCTCTCCACTGCCTCTCCTCCGGATACATTGGACCATTGGTTGATTGATAGTGATGCCTCAAGGCACTTCACTAGGTACAAGGAAGCCCTCTCAAACTTGGTTGAAAAGGAGACGAATATGGAGATTATACTTGAGGATAATGCCACTTATCCAATAAAAGGAATTGGGATTGTTACTCTTCACTTAAATCAAGGTCAAACCCTCCACTTACAAGAAGTGCTATATGTACCTGATCTAAAAAAGAACTTGGTTTCTATTTCTGCGATGGAGGGTAAAGGTTTGAAGGTGACATTGATTGATGGGAAGGTTCGTGTTTGGCAAAGGAACCTAAGAGATGCATTCACTCTTGGATTCAGGGTTGAAGGTCTCTATCAAGTTGGAGGAAGTCCTTTGGGAGCAATGACTTGTGATACTTCTCTTCAATCTGAATTATCGCACCGAAGATTTGCTCACCTTCATTTCCAAGCCTTACACAATGTAAGGAATATGGTCACAGGGATGCCCGAATTCAACTTAAATCATGAAGGTGTTTGTCAGGGATGTGAAGCTGGAAAACATACAAGGGGACCATTCCACTCAAGTGAGACTCAAACCATCGATATTCTTCAATTGATCAATTGTTATCTATCAGGTATGTTGCCCGTGACATCTTTGAGTGGATATTTGTATTATACTATTTTTGTGGATGACTTATCTCGCAAATCATGGATCTATTTCTTAAAGAAGAAGGATGAAGTATTCAAATGGTTCTGCTCCTTCAAAGCCTTGGTCGAGAACCAAACAGGGAAGAAGATCAAAATATTGATGACCAATAATGGGACCGAATATGAGTCAAATGAATTCAAAGACTATTGTAGAGACGTTGGCATTAAGAGGGAGACTACTACCGCATATACTCCTGAACAAAATGGTGTTTCCGAAAGGAAGAATCATACTATCATAAAAGCCACCCGTGTTATGCTTCATGATCAAGGTCTTCCGAAGTTCTTATGGGGAGAAGTTCCCAACACTTCTGTGTATGTCCAAAACCGATGCCCACATCAAGCTTTGGACTTCAAGACACCCGAAGAAGTATTCACCGGTAAGAAACCTGATGTTTCTCATTTTAGAATTTTTGGTTGTCCCGTATACTTTTATGTGCCAATCGAGAAAGGAAACAAACTAGATGCATCTAGGAAGAAAGGAACATTTATGGGCTACAGTGAAACTTCAAAGGCATATAGAATCTATGTACCCAGTCTAAGAGAAGTGGAATTAAGTCATGATGTCACTTTCGATGAAGATTCTGTTCTTAGAAAGATCTGAGATCTTCCTATTCCAACGAAGGACAATTATGAAGCTGATACAGAAAAGCGAGATGAATCTTCGTCTGATGAACCGATGCCCAATGTTGAAGGTCTGATGGATCCCATTGATCCACCTCCTAGTGAGCCCTTTACTTCAAGGAAAAGGCCTTTTTGGCTCAAAAATACTCTTGAAGATGCTGAGAAACATATTGCACCGTGGGGGACATTTCGTGAAAGCAAGAAGTCGAATAGGTACCAAGGGTACTTAGCTTCCATGAGTACCATTGTACAATCTGAGCAAGTCGTGAAGCAATAGATTTGGAAGGATGCGATGAACAAGGAACATGAGTCGATCATGAAGAATGATGTCTGGGATGTGGTTCCTAGATGCAAGGACAAGTCAGTGGTCACTTCCCAAATGGCTCTACAAGATCAAACATGGAGTTGATGGGAGTGCTAAGAAATTCAAGGCCGGATTTGTTGCTAGAGGATTCTCTCAAAAGGAAGGAGTAGACTACAATGAGATATTTGCCCTAGTTGCCCAATATACCACCATCCATTCAATTATAGCCCTTGTTGCCTCGCAAGGATGGAACCTACACCAGATGGATGACAAAACTGCCTTCTTGCATGGTTCGCTTAAGGAGGAAGTGTATGTGTAACAACTCGAGGGATTCGAGGTTCAAGATCGTGAGGCACATGTGTGCAGGTTGAAGAAAGCCCTCTATGGCTTGAAGCAAGCTCCTAGGGCTTGGTATGAGAGGATCGATAACTATATTATGAAGCTAGGATTTACAAGAAGCGATGCTGACCCGAACCTATACTTCAAGGTTGAAAAGGACATACCTCTCATTCTGGTCCTTATGTGGATGATCTCTTTTTGACAGGTGATCACCCTCTCATTCAGCAATGCAAGAGGGAGTTGGCTTCTGAGTTTGAGATGAAGGACCTAGGAATGATGCATTATTTCCTAGGGTTGGAGGTCTGGCAAAACCCAGGTGAGATTTTCCCTTCTCAAGGAAAATATATTGTAAAGCTACTTGAGAGATGTGGGATGGTGGACTGCAAGTTCGTGACTACTCTAATGGAACTCAACTTTAAGAAGCTATGTGCAAGTGTTGTTGGGCCCGGATTGGCGAACCCTACTGAGTATTGTGAACTTGTGGAGTCCTTGATGTTTTTGGTCAACTCTCGTCCTAACATATGCTTCGTTGTGAACACGTTGAGTCAATAAGTGGTCGAGCCTCATCACATTCATTGGATTGTTGCCAAGAATCTCTTGAGATATCTCCCGGGCACAATCCACTATGGACTGAGATACACTGTCACGAATTTGAGGCTACATGGATATACAGATGTTGACTGGGCTAGCAGCGTGGTGGATCATAAGAGCACGTCTGGGTGTTGCTTCTCTTTTGGGCTTGCCTCTATATCTTGGTGAGCAGGAAGCAGAAATCGGTTGCACTAAGCACTGTCGAGGTCAAATGCATTGCCTGCGAGTATGACCTGTTATGAAGCAGTGTGGTTGAGGAAGCTCTTCACTGAGCTATTTGAGCACGTGCTAGATACCACCGTGATATTCTACGACAACCAGAGTGGGATTCGTCTATTAGAGAATCCCATGTTCCACGACCGCTCCAAGCACATTGATATCAGGTACCACTTTATCCAGGATATGGTACAACAGGGAGCAGTTAAGCTCCAACACATCAACATTGATGAGCAGGTTGCAGACATTCTCATGAAGCCTTTGGGGAAGGTCAAATTCTTAACCTTCTGAGAGAGACTTGGAGTCCTGTAATGACCCTCCTATGAGGGTCCCGTATGAGTTGGACGCAGAGCTCTGGGAGGTCCTGGTGGCGTGGGGTACTTTTTGGAGCTAGCTATGAGCGACCATAGGATGAATGGTTCACCTTCCCCTAGTGGTGCGCTAGATATAGGGTGAGTGGTTCACCTTCCCCTGTGATACCCCATTATGGTTGACATGCGTGTAGGGTGAGTGGTTCACCTTCCCTACTCAGACACATGCATGTAGGGTAAGTGGTTCACCTTCCCCTACGATTGACATATGCATAGGATGAATGGTTCACCTTCTCCTATGGCATATGAGCAGGATGAGTGGTTCACCTTTTCCCGTTGATGCCCCGACACACATCCTACCCATAGAGTCTGGGACGCATGGGAAGTACCTCTCACCTGGCCAATGAGTTGGGAAAAGAGGGTTAGGGACCATAGCACTACTGATGGATGCATCGTGTACTTCCGTACTCCTTATGACTAGGATGCATGGTGTTCAACAACATGATCTGGGATCAAGGACTGACTTTAATCAGTGGAGAGTGGTATGATCTTATGACTCACTCTCAATCACTTCTTCATTATTACATCACGGTTCAGTAGAGTAGCGCAGTACAGGACAGTGATGACAGGGATGGTACAAGATGACAGGTTGGCATGATGATGGATTGGCAGGTGGAATTCTCCCTAGTTGAGAGGGAGTGTTAAAATTGGCAACTAGGGCCAGCTTCCACCTTCGAACAGCTCATATGATGGAGATGATTATTGCATTGAATTCCTCTTTTCGAGAGGTACAATTTTGATATAAAGATCATCTCATCCTGACAAGCAAAAATGAAATTTTGAATTTATTCTTTCTCATGGACAAATTGTCTAAGGTCGGCCTCAGTCAAATGTAGGCTCATGAAGCCCAATGGATGTGTCTCCTCACCCTCAACAAATTGTATAAATAGGAGTGGCCCTTCTCTCATTTGGACATCACATCATCTTCTCTCTCCTCTCTTGATTGGTTCATACACTTGGAGGCTCTCTCTTCTTCACACGCATGGAAGGAAGGCATATTTTTGGAAGCCGAAATTTCTGGAAGCGTTGACTTGGGCACTTTGACCATGCGTTAACCTCTGTTTTGGGGGAAGAATTTCGATCTTTTCAGGTCGAATTCTTTGGGAATTCTTTGGCACGAAATTCGAGGTGATTGGGGACTGTTTGACCGTGTTCACTACAATGTTGAATTTTTTGTTTGACAGCAGAAATTACAGCAAGGTTTGTTTGGGTTGACCGAGTTGTTTTGGGCTGACTTTGACCCTCTTTGGAGGCCGCATTTTTCTGTTGTTGATTGAGTTGATTAGAGGATAATTTGGGGCAGCTTTGACCATCGTTAACTTTCTAGTTAGGGTTGCATTGACTGTTGATTTGGCATATCTGTTTTAGGCTTGTATTTATGATATTTGTACTCTCTCTCTCTCTCTATTGAACTATTGAAAAATAATAAAAAGATTTGATCAAAGGGTTTCCCTACATTGGGGTTTGTCCCTAGGATCCGCCACATATTGTGTCCTCTTGTCTTGGCTTGTCTTCTACATATGATTTTATGTTCTATCTGTATTTATTGTCAATGTTTATAAGTTAATGTGATTGTTACTGGATATAACAAGAAATTTTCATTAGGCTGCTAAGGAACATTGAAGTAAATTGTGCTTAAGCATAGAGCATACCATTGTTATCTAAAATTAACAATAGTTCATCAAATCCCGGAATCCTGTCATTGTTGAGAATGGCAGTTTTGAACACATCCCAATCTCTTGTAAGGCCCACAAGAGCAATAAGGGAGAGTTCCCGGTCACCAATGACTTCACCCATAGACCGGAGATCATTCTTGATCTCGGTAATCCTCATGAAGTAGGATTGGTTGGATTCTCCTAAATCCATCTTGATATCTTTCAGCTTGTTCTTGAGAAAGAGAATTTGATTTGCATTGTTTACTCTGAACATTCCAACAAGCTTTTCATACATCTCCTTAGATGTTTACAAATCAGAAATATGGGCAACCAAAGGCTTATGAATAGAATCAACAATAATCTTCTTAGCTTTAACCTCACCTTTCTTGTACTTGGTTTGTGCAGCAGCGGATGCATTTTAAAGAGGCTCTGCTATTCTTCCTTTGACATAGTCCATGGCATCATTCTCTTCTAATGTCAAATCCAAAGTCATCTTCTATGCATGATAGTCGGATCTGTCCTTGAGCTTGTCCTCGGATTTGAAGAAAGATGTATTCGTCATTGGGACTAGTTCCAAGTCCTTGTCCAACAGCTTCCCTTAGTGATTGCTTTGCTACACTCTTGCTTGGGCTTTGTCTTCACCTGAGCTTTGATACCATGTTGATTTTAGATAAGAATGGTACGTTCTATGCTTAAGACAGTTTATTTCAATGTTCCTTTAGGAGCCCAATGACAATTTCCAATTATATCCAGAAGCAATCACATTAAATTATACACATTGACAGTAAATGTAGATAGAACATAAAATCATATGCAGAAGACAAGCCAAGACAAGAAGACACAAGATGTGGCGGATGCCAGGGACAAACCCCAATGTGGGGAAACCCTTTGATCAAATCTTCTTCTTATTATTCAATAGTTCAGCAGAGAGAGAGTACAAATATCCAAAACAGATCTGCTAAATCAATAGCCAATGCAACCCTAACCAGAAAGTCAACAATTGTCAAAGCTACCCCAAATCAACCTCTAATCATCTCGATCAACAGCAAAATAGTACGGCCTCTAGAGTGGGTCAAAGTCAACCCAAAATTGCTCAGTCAACCCAAACAATGCTTGTAATTTCTGCGGTCAAACAAAAAGTCAACGTGGTCAAATTGTCCCCAATTGCCTCGATTTGTGTGCCAAATAATGTTGCCTAAAAAGATCATAGTTCTTGTCAAAAACAAAAGTCAACACTTGGTCAAAGTGCCCAAGTCAACATTGCCCTAATCACAGAAATTTCAGCCTCCTGAAATCAGCCTCTTTCCACACGTGCAAAAAAAAGAGAACGCCAAGGTGTACGAACCAATAAAGAGAGGAGAGAGAAGATGATGTGATGAGTTGATGATGTCCAAATGAGAGAAGGGTCACTTCTATTTATACACTTCGTTAAGGGTGAGCAGACACATCCATTGGGCTTCATGAGCCTACATTTGACTGAGGTCGACCCTGACAATTTGTCCATGGGAAAGAATAAATTCAAAATTCCATTTCTGCTTGTCAGAATGAGATGATCTTTATATCAAAATTGTACCTCTTGGAAAGAGGAATCCAATGCAATAATCATCTCCATCATATGAGCTGACCTAAGGTGGAAGTTGGCCCTAGTTGCTAATTTTAACACAGCCACATTGGGATGCATACTAGATAGGAAGTGATAGTATGGAAGAACCTGGAATCTGCATCCACCAACAAAAGACATATATCAGTAGCATTTGTTCAAAATATCATCGTATAAAATGAAATACATAAAATGAAGTACATAAATGGAAATTTATGCTAGGAACATATATGACAATTTATTCAAGCTATGAAACTACCTAACCA
Organism: Pinus taeda; assembly: GCA_000404065.3. NCBI lineage: Eukaryota > Viridiplantae > Streptophyta > Pinopsida > Pinales > Pinaceae > Pinus > Pinus taeda. The sequence continues at coordinate 246,496 of APFE031225584.1, read as the reverse complement.
AAATGACAAGGAATAGTGTCAGAAATATAATATAGAGATGCCCCATGGCATCAGATATTATCTTTGTAGAACAGTTTGAGCAGTTGGCCATTGACAGGTAGTTCAAGTGATTCTCCGTCCAAGGTGCTCAAATGGTAGGAATTTTGCCCAGTTGCTTCTCTGATAATATATGGTCCAAGCGAACGAAAAGTGAAGGGGGCGAGGATGAGGAGGGCTCGCGATGGAGCTGGTTAGGGTTTTGGACGCGGGTTTTGGGAGCAAACTGCAGGGTTTGTAGCTACCGGACAGAGATCAACACAGGTTGCAGGTACAGTTTACTGGCGGTTTACACTCCTCACAAATTCTGGGACAGCTGGAGGTTTCACAAGCTGTGGTCACGGGCCTGTATTATCACCTTTCCAGTTTTTTTCGACGGCAGTTCTTTTTGCAATATTCCTTCCGCTGGCGTTTCGGTTTCGTCGCTTTCATCGGAACAGGGAATCACTGTCTGGGTCAACCCCGTTTGACGTTGTTGGCGTTTTCTCATTGTTTATTGGCCTAATCATGGTTAACCACGAGGAATTTGTGGATCTTGACCCATCCCTGGAAGATGTATTATCCATGTGGGGCAAAGAACCGTCTGAAAAGAACCTGGAACAGTTCTTTGGGGTCAAAAAACTTTCTAACTCTGTTTTTTTCCCCTCGGCGGATTTCCTCACTCCTCTGCCCCAAGGCGGGGTGGTTTCGACTGCTGAAGGTCCGGCTACAGTTCAGGGAGATCCTGGTAGGGTATCGGCGGATATTGCGGCGTTAAAAGAGTTGGCGGTAGCAACGGCATCGGGGTTAAAGGGAAAAGCGACTATAAGCTGGTATCCTCCTACGGTTGGCTTGGGTTGCCCAGAAACCCTGGTTCGCACTCCAAACAATATCTTGTTCATAGCCTCCGAGGTCAGCTCTTTGCAGAACAGGGATTCTGGTCCTTCTGCTCTTCGAACCCCTGAAATCCCTCTTCCTGGGGCTTGCCTGGGGTCCCATGTTTCAAAGGAGGGGGCTGGGGGCTCGCCTGTTGACCCTAACGGTAGTCATAACGTTCATGGAAACGAAGCGGATTCTACGCAGCATCAACAAGAGCAGCCTGATGGCTCCCGTGGAGAGACATTGCCAAATTGTGGTATAGAGGGGTCGGCTGCCACAGCGGAGGGTCGCGGTCATGATGGAGTCATAAGCAAGAAGGGAGCAAAACGGAAAACACAGTTTCGCATTGGTTCACAGGTTATAGGGGAGAACCTTATTTTAGGCATGGAAGTCACAATCGATGAATCCCTTGCAGCCGCAGAAAACACCATTGTTGGCCGGGCTAGAGGTAAGAAGTTTTCTCCTGAGGACCTTCAGAAATGGGGAGCAGAACATTTTATCAAGGAAACCCCTCTGGTTTTCGAGGCCCAATGTCTTGTCAAAGGATGGTTTATGCTAAAATTTGCAGATAAGGAAGCAGCTGATTGGGTCTTGGAGAAAAATTGGAGTATCGGACCCATTCCTGTCCTGATGAAGTGTTGGACCCCTCTCTTTGATGCAGTTAAGGAGAACACAGAGGTTTTTCCTGTCTGGGTTCGGGCGCCAGGCCTCCCATTCTTCCTATGGACTGAAGCGATTTTCAAAACCATTGGAAACAGACTGGGTTCTTTTATGGAGGCGGATCTATCTTTCATGGAATCAAAGGTCAGGGAAACTGCACGAATATTAACAAACATTGATATAAGTAAGGGGCTGGCAAAAGAAATAACTCTTCAGTACAGAGATTTCATCTATGTGCAAGTCCTGGACTATGAACACTTGCCATTTCGGTGCCATATCTGCCATGAATATGGACACCTTGCAAAGAGATGCCCCATGATCAGAAGGCAGCAGCATTTTCGGAAGACAAATGACCAAAGGGTTCAAAGGAGGACACAGCCTCGGACCAATCAGAAAACGGGAGTTTCGCCTCCGGTTGCAGAAGCCGGCATGGCTCCCGAGGACCAAGTAGTGGGGGTCAATAGAGGGGAGGTTCAGATCTCCAAGGAATCTGCTGGCGAGGACCCTACCCCGGAGGCCGCTGAGATGGCGCAAGCGCGGATCCCTTCTCCTGTTCAGTCATTACCGCGCGCGGAGGACGAGGGTAAGCAATTTCCATCTTCGCACTCACCTCATAATATTTCTTTGTCATCTGATATTCCAAAGAAGGTTTTCCATCCAGTTTCTGAATCTCTCACTGAAAACATTTCCAAAAGAACTCCCACTCCAGAAACATGTCCTGTGGTTGGAAATTTGAAGAAGGACCCTGGTCCCCTAAACTTAAAATGTGACAAAAATTGGCCTCCTCTTTCCCCCCCGCCTCAAAATGCTCTCTGCCCATATAATCTTCGATCCATGGGGTCAAAAAATGAGAAAGAAGGGGTGATGGGCGGCCTTGGTCAGATTCCTCCGGTTGGGCAATACAAGGGGAAGAGGGGTAGGAAATCAGATCTTTCGAAAGCAAAGCTAAAAGCAAAAATTGATGTGGCGGATGGAAAACAGTTTTCAATCCCTGGGGTTCTTAGAGCAGCACAGCCCCTTGACCATGTTAAGAAATGATCTTTTCATCATGGAATTGCAGGGGCATAGCCAGCAAGCCCAAAAAACTGGCCTTAAAGGAGTGGTTACAATCTTCCAAAGCAGACATCCTATTCCTTCAAGAAACTCTGGGGCGAGGACACGAGGTCGAAATGGCCTTAAAATCCTTGCTGCCGGGTTGGTCCTTTTTTGCTATTGATTCCGCGGGACACTCGGGTGGTCTAGCGATTGGCTTCAGAGAAGGAAAAATCAAGTGTATAAATATGTGGGGCATGAAGAATGCAATGGGTATGGAGGTAGTATGCCCAGATTTTCCCAATTCTTTTCAGATCGTAAATATATACGCTCCTTGCCAAGAGAGGGAATCATTTTGGTCAGATTTAATGGCAAAAACATTGATGAAAGCTCCCATGATGATTGTGGGGGGGGATCTCAATTTCTCGATTGGCAGAGCTGAAGCTTGGGGTCCCTCTGCTAGGGAGGACCCTCTTTCTGATTTTTTTCTTCAGTTACTATCAGACCATCTCCTCATTGATCCTTCTCCAATAAAAATGAAGCCCACATGGAGGAATAGACGCGCTGGGGAGGACAGGATCGCAAAGAGATTGGATCGTTTCCTGATCTCTGAAGGCCTTCTCTCTAGAGTTCCTTTGGTTCGGCAATGGACTGATGAATTTGGGAACTCTGACCACTTTCCGATTTTTCTGGATCTTTCCTTTCCTCCGCCAAAGCCCCCTTCCCCTTTCAAATTCAATTCCCCTTGGCTCATTGAATCATCTTTCATTTCCCTCTTCACATCCACTTGGATTCACCCTGATGGACACTCTTCTGAGAGCAAGAGCTTTTTATTTATGGAAAATTTGAAAAGATTAAAGAAAGCTACTATTTCCTGGGCAAAAGAAAGACAGAAAAAACAAAATGAAGATCTGCTTAAAATCAGGGAGGAATTAAAATCTTTGGAAAGCACGGAAGCAGATGGTTATGCATCTCAGGCCTCCAAGGAAAGAATCCTTCAATTGGAGAAAGCTCAAAATCAGATCCTTATAGCAAAGGAAGAGGAGTGGAGACTGAAAAGTCGGGCAATATGGCTTAAGGCTGGAGATGAAAACACGAGTTTTTTTCATAATTATGCCAAAGGGAGAAAATCTGCAAATACTATATGGAGCTTAAAAAATGAGGAAGGTAGGGAGGTAAACACTTTCTCAGATCTTTCGGGTTTGGGTCAGAGACACTTCCAAAGAATTTTCACGGACCCAGGTGAGGTGACTATAGCTGAAGTACTGAGAACAGCCCAATGTTTTCCCAGATTCCTAGAGGAGGACGAAGCATCAGATATAGCAGGCCCTGTTACAAAGGAGGAAGTTGAGGCGGCAATGAAATGTATGGGGAAGGATAAAAGCCCAGGTCCGGATGGTTGGACTATTGAACTTTTCCTACATTTTTTTGACCAAATTGGGGGTGAAATCACGGAGGTAGTAGAGGAATCGCGGTCTAAAGGGGTCATTTACAAACCTTTCAACTCTACTTTTATCGCTCTGATTCCCAAAAAAGATGAACCGGAATCCTTTGAAGATTTCCGTCCTATCTCTCTTTGCAATTGTATATATAAAATCATTGCAAAAGTGATAGCGATCAGACTGTTTCCAATTTTATCAAGAAACATTTCGATGGAACAGTTTGGATTTCTGGAAGGTAGACAAATCCATGAAGCTATTGGTGTTGCCCAAGAGGTTCTTCACAGTATAAAACAGAAGAAGAAGAAAGGGGTGGTTCTGAAAATTGACCTCTCAAAGGCATATGATCGCATAAATTGGCTTTATCTCAGAATGCTGCTTACTCATTTGGGCTTTTCGTACACCTTCATAAGCTGGATCATGGGATGTATTTCAAATGTTAGTTTTGCAGTCTTGTTAAATGGGGCGGCATCCCCATTCTTCAGCAGTCAAAGGGGTCTCAGACAAGGTTGCCCCTTGTCTCCTCTCCTCTTTTTGCTTGTGGCAGAAGGGCTCAGCAGACTGATTCATAATGCCAGAAGGACAAATAAGGTTAAAGGTATTGAGGTGGCTATAAATCTTTTTATTACCCACTTGCTTTTTGTCGATGATATATTGATTTTCTCAAATGGCTCTCATGAGGAATTAAAGGAATATAAAAATATCATTGACCTTTTTATGAAAGCTACAGGTATGCAATTAAACTATGGGAAATCACAAGTTTGTGTGGCAGGCTATAATAGGAGAGAGTGCAACAATTTGTCAAATCTATTCCCCTTTCAGATTCAACCATTGTCATCTCCTTTTAAATATTTGGGTTTCTGGCTAAAGCCGGACTCATACAAAAAAGAGGACTGGTCCTGGCTATTAGCAAAGATAGAGGCAAGAATATCTCATTGGAGTTTCAGATGGCTCTCCAGAGCAGGGCGATTAACCCTCCTAAAGTCCGTCCTAATGGCCATTCCGGTGTATTGGGCTGCTCTTACGTGGATTCCAAAAGGCATTTTGGAAAAGATTAGGAGACTTTGCTGTAGGTTTTTATGGGACGGTGCAAAAGAGAAAACTATTCTGCCATGGGTGGCATGGGACAAGGTCGCAAGACCAAAGGCGTGGGGGGGATGGGGTATTAAGAGACTTCCAGACTTCAGTTTGTCATTGGCCGCAAAATCTGGATGGAGACTCATCACAATGGAAAATCTCTGGACTAAGGTTATCAGAAGGAAATATATCGATCCCTGCTCCCTGGAAGATTGGATCAGATCACAGGAAAAGAACTCGAAACAGTCCACTGTAATTTGGAAAGCTACGGTTGAAGGTTTTTCAATTATTGAACAAGGACTGGCATGGAAAGTGGGAGATGGGAAGAATGTAAGAATTGGCAGAGATCCATGGGTTGGATGTAACGAATTTTTTGCCCTTTCCCCTGGTTTGCTAGATCAGTTAGACAACAGGGGCATATATACTCTAAATCAAGTGGAGAAAGTGGGCCAATCGACCATATGGGGACAGGCATGGAAAAGTGCTGAGGATCTTGGTCTTCACATCAGATGGCACCAGGAATGGTCTCAGTTCATCTCTGAACTTCAACGCTCCCACGTAAGATTAAAAACTGACCAGGATAATCTGATATGGGCTCATGGGAAATCTGGTGGATACTCTCCAAAAGAGGGCTATAACTATCTCATGGAGAAAAAAGGATGGGCGGCCCCAGAATGGTGGTCAAAAAACCTATGGGAATTGAAATGTCCTTTGAAGTCCAGAATTCTTCTTTGGTGTATGTTAAGAAGAAAGATCCCTACATGGGACATCCTCCAAACTAGATACATCATTGGGCCAGGGAGATGCCCCCTCTGTAAGGAGAATGAAGAATCCATCAACCACCTCTTCACATCATGCCCTGTATCCTTAAATTTATGGACAGAGATAACTGTTTTGTTAAAAATAAAAGACCAATGGGGGGCCTCTCCCATTGATATTGCCTGGGAGAATTGGTGGAAAAACCATCCTGAAGGAAATCTCAGAAATCTCCCACCAATTTTCTTCTGGGGCATTTGGATTGCGCAGAACAAGGGCATCTTTCATGATCTGACCACCCCAATTCCAATAATTGCATCTCGTTGTGTTGCAATATATTCGTCTATTCCCCCTCCTGATCAAAAAAGCACACAAAACAGGAACTCCCCCCCTGAAATCAAAGAGGGCTTGCCATGGGCTTTCTTCGATGGGGCTTCTCAAGAAAATAAGGCAGGTGCTGGCATTTGCATCCATCTTTCCCAAGATCATTTCTTCAAAGCTTCTGTGGGCCTGGGCCAAGGAACAAACAACTATGCTGAACTGGCTGCCCTTCGCCTCCTCTTGTGCTGGGCTTTAAAAAAGAATTTACTGTCTATTCAAATTTTTGGAGACTCCATGAATGTTGTAAATTGGGTCAATGGAAAATCAGTGTGTCATAATCAGATTTTGAAGTCTCTTCTTGAGGATATTGTTTCTCTAAAATCTCATTTTACATGTGTATTTATTTGCCATATTTACAGGGATCATAATTCAACAGCAGACCTGCTCTCAAAATCTGGCCTTCAACAAGATCTGGGACATTGGGCTATAGAAGAATCTATACAGGGGCAGTCATACACATCTATGGACCCTCCTTTTGATCCTCCTCTGTGACGGCTTTCTGGTTTTTTCTCCAACTCGGCTGTATCGGGTTTTTGTTATCTTCTTTTGGACAGCGGACCTTTTCCGCTGTAGCAGCGTTTCTACATATCTTTTCTCATATTTATATTATATACTGTATGCTTGTGGCTGTTTTCCTCAATCGTAGGAGGCCACTGTTCTGTTGGAACACATGACTAAATCTGATGTATATTGTGGGACTCTGATTCCAGCACAGTTTCCCCTTCTATTTGGCGCGGACAGACTCTCTGATCGCGGTTTTAGAATCCGGGTTTTTGTTTGTAAGCGGAGGACGATCACAGATCACTCCTAGTTACAGGATTCCCAGTCTTGTTTATGGGAAGAGGTTATCAGTTTTCTGTTCTCTCTTCTGAGTGGAACATTTCTGTACAAGGGATGTAACTTTTTATCTTCTTAATAAAAAGTTATGCTTTTTTCTTTGGAAAAAAAGATAATATATGGTCCAAGCCATAAACTGTCAAACTTACCATGGTTACCTGGCTTTTCATTCCTGTGATCCCATAACAAAACCATATTAGTAAAATTCCTACTCCTAGATGATTTGTCAAAAAAAAATTAACTTTCAATTGATTTTTACAACAATTTTCAAAGGCTCTTTTCCTAGTTTCATCCAATTCTACAATTTGGTCAATTCTATTTTGCACATCTTTCGCAGATGTAAAGCTTTGTAGAAGTTAGTAAGTTGGTACCCTCAAGTGCACGGGAAGGGTGACATCCAAACCATAAACTAACTCAAAGGGACTCTTTCATGTTGAACTCTTCTTTGTAATCCCACAACCCACAAAGCATATTTAATTTTGTTATCCCATGTCCTTTTGTTATCCCCTACTATCTTCTTGATTATGGTGATCAAATTTTTATTGCTTGGCTCATCTAGGCCATTACCCTGAGGATAGTAGTTTGATGAATGAGATAAAACAATACCGTGCTTAAAGCAAAATGATGAGAATTCAGCGGAGTTAAAAGCTTTGACACTGTCAGTTGTGATCTTGGCAGGGACACCAAAACAAGTGATAATTTTGTCTTCAAGGAAATCCATCACTACTTTGTCGGTGGCGTGTTTTGTAGGGATGGCTTCTACCCATTTAGTAAAATAACCAGTGGTAGTTAAAATCCATGAGTAGCCATTACTTGAATTTTCATTAAATTTCCCTATAAAGTCAAGCCCCCAAGGTTGAAAGGGAGATTCCACAACCACAAGCTGAAGAGACAAAGAAGCTAACTTTTGTTTCCCAGTGAATAGTTGACAAGCTTGGCAACCTCTTACATACTTGTGCACATTAGCAAAAATGGAAGGCCAAGAATAACTAGCTCTCGGGATTTTATGGGTAGTGGTCTTAGCAACATAATGCCCTCCACAAAATCTTGAGTGAAACTCAATGAGAAGCTTTTTGGTTTCAACTTCATCAACACATATAAGTATCAACCCCTCTAGATTTCTCCAACCCAGACCATCCTTAATAATGCAATACTTAGTTGCTCTTAGCCTTAATGCTCTTCTTCTATGGCCAACTAGATGCCTAGGACATGACAAATTTTGCAAATAATAAAATATGTCTTTATACCATTCAAGTTGGCAAGCTCTGATGAAATTGATTCAAAATCATTTTGACAAATCAATCCTAATGCTCTCTCATTCCCCTCGGTCAATATTTAGGCCAACCCTTGGCCCTTTACCAACTTGGTAGGTCTAATGTCCAAATCATTTCCTGAATCTTAGAGACCCACCTAGCCCTGGCTCCTAAGCAATCAATTTCAGTTAAAATGTCTTTCACAAAAGAGAGGGGAACAAAATTACAAATGCAATTATTCTAAAATATCCCACATAAATTGCTTAAGTGACTTGACTAAGGCATAAGCCTATTTCTCCATGGTGCTATACTTTAGCTCAAATCCTTGAAGGGACCTACTCATAAAAGCAATAGGTTGTTCATACCCTTCTTTATTCTTTTGAAGTAACACTCCAGCTATAGTATCTTCAGATGCAAAAGAGAAAATCAAAAAAAATCCTTTGAATAATCAAGGCTCACAAGAATAGGTACTCTAGCAATGGAATCCTTAATTTCCTAAAAACCTTTTCTTCCTTCACTCCCCCAAACAAACTTAGCATCTTTCTTTAAAAGGCTTTGAAGGGGTTTAGCATTTTCCGCATAATTTGGAATGGACCTTCTAAGGATTTGATCTTTCCTAAAAAAGATTGAAGGGACTTAACATTGTGAGGCAAAGGAATCTTTTGAATTGCCTCAACTCTCTCAAGGTCAATCTTGATCCCATCCTTGGAAATGATGTGACCAAGTAACTTCCCTTCAGTCACTCCAAAAACATATTTTGCAGGGTTTAGGGATATCCCATATTCTCTACACCTATCAAAAATTTGCCTTAGATGGCCCATATGAGAAATTCCATCTTTAGAAAAAATTGTTAAGTCATCTTGATAAATCTCAATGAATTTCCCAAGTAGACCCTTAAAAGCATAGTCCATAGCCCTTTGAAAAGTTGCTCCAGCGTTTGTTAGTCCAAAAGGCATCCTCAAATATTCAAAAGTATCCCATGGTGTGGTGAATGTAGTTTTATTTCCATCCTCTTTCTTCACCATGACTTGGTTATATCCTGAAAATCCATCCAACAAAAACATCATTCCTAATCATGTTACCCTTTGTAATAATGTTTCCATGTTAGGCAAAGGGTAATTATCCTTTTTACAAGTTACATTAAGATTTTGAAAGTCTACACATAGCTCGATTGATCCATTCTTCTTCCTCACAATAACTATGTTTGAACACCATGTAGAATGCCTAGTGTGAGCTATGATTCCAGCTTGGAGCATCTTTTGCAACTACTTTTGCACCAAGGGGGCTAACTTCGTTGTTTGTACAAGGTGACAACAACAAACCCTAAAATTCTTCAACATTTCGATCTCCAATAGGTGCAATTCGTATTACATCCTTCAACCTCTATCTAGTAGTTCGTCCTCAACAAAACACAATAAAAAAAGCAAATTAGATCATTGCCATCTCGTCTGCAATTTCTCTAGTATATGCGAGTTCATGCTTCTGAAATGGTCGCACAAGAGCCCTTTTGATTGGTTAAAGCTACCTGCAAACACATAAAAATGCAGTGAATTCCAAAAGAAGGTATAACTAAAACCCTTGAACCCAAACAAAACCCTTGCTTCTGATCTCCTTTATTCCTCAGGTCCAAAGGTACAAAGCTCACAAATTGCTTTCCAATGAGTGAGGTTTTGCTTCCAATTTATAGTTGTTTGTAGATGCAAAGGGTCGCGTCTCTTTAGGTGAGCCAACTTCAATCCTTGAAGGGAGTTGACTGCCTTTTGGAGGGAAATTCAAAAATAAATTGAATTTTAAGAGTCATAAATTAGGAGCCAAACTAACTGACCTGCCTTTTATTTATTTTAAAATTTACCTTGGAGCCAAACATCTTTTGGACCATAATTTATTTAAATTTTAATTTTTAACTTTATCATTTTAAGAGACTAGACCATGGTTAATTAGTTGTCTTTTGGCACCCAATCGTTAATGCTAGCCACATCATCCAATTGTTGCCACATCAGCATCCCTTGGGGATTTTGACCGTGAAATGGGGCTTGGACCTTTGACCAAGCATATCTCACAAATCGTGAAGCCACTTGAGACGCTCCACATATCAACGAAATCAGCATGACAAGGAGAATCTACTAGCAAGGGTCTCCAAGGCAAACTCGATGATCTACTACTTCAAAAGCCTCCAACGAGTGTAGGGTATATCCACCATCCAGGGAATCTAAACCCTAGAGCTAGGGTTTCGTCAGGCTTTATAATCATGTGGACATCATCAAGCTACATCATCACATTTGTGCATACCTGCATACCAAGGACATCAATGACGAGACCTTACACCTGTTTGACATCCTGCACCTACATGCACCTGTTGCTCTTGCGCTCGCTTTGACATCAATGACAGCGTAGTCAAAAGATGCAGGTTGCTTTCCACATGGTTCTAGATTAGAACATGAAGTGGATGGATACATTAGCATAGCTACCTCATTCAATATTTTCTTTGGATGGAGAAATTGCTCAGCAAAGAGGACATATTAGAAAATCAAAGTTGAATACCTCATTAGCTAAGAGGGAATGTTGATTTTTTTGGTAGTTGGGATCGGTATTCAAGTTGGCCAAATTAAAAGAAATGAAATTATTATTTCTTGAAACTCATGTAGACTCCAAAAGTCAAGTCAGCCTCATCAATTGGATGGGTGTGACCCTTGGTCAAAGCCTACATGATTTGACCACTATAAATTGACATTCGGCCTCCTCATTTAGCAACCAATTCAGATCATCAAATATACATCTATTTTATTTTCACATGTGCAAAGGAGAAAGAGAGGAAGACCAAAGTTTGACCAAGCTCATTTGAGAGTCTGTTGACCAACGTTGACCTGATCTATTTGATTGAATTTTGAGAAGTTGACCAAAGCAATCTGAGGCATAGTTTGACTGAATTTTCTGAGGCTTTGACCAAGCTGTTATGAGGTCAGTTTGATCAATTTCTCCATGGCTTTGACCAAGTCTGTAATGGGTAGTTTGACCACATTTCTGAGGTAGTTGAGCGAGCTTTGTTATGGGCAGTTTGACCAAGTTACTGACCAAGGTTTGACTTGGGGAATTTTGTGGTCTATTTGACATAATTTGACTTATGAATATCATATTGTATATTTGTTGAATTGAAGAATTTCTCCTAGAAAGGATTGTTGGGTTTCCTCCCAAGTTTGGGTTTCCTAGGTGAAAATTTGTGTCTTTGTGTGCTTGGTTGTCTCTTCATGATCAACTGTCATTATTGCATTACTGTTGAGATTTTCTACATATAATTCCTTAATGATGTACGTGACATAAGTAAGCTTGGTTAAATAAATCATTGGAAATTAATTATCAGTTTAGAAGATCATATTTCCTTGAAAAATCAACAAATCGAGCTACAGATAGGTACATGCATGGTATATACTAGGGAGTTCTTGGATCCCTCAATACAAATGCGAGGAAATTCCAAGACTCCCCCCAACTGATTTTCCCCCAAGAATCGCCAACTTACTCGTGGTAATTAAATGTCATTCTAGCAAGTTGTTGAAGAAACGACTTTTGGGGAACACAATCCTTATTTATCAACACAATTGTTGTCCTACTAGAGAGGTGAATTTGCAGGCCATTTTTCCTTCTTGATTGATTGAGCTACTGATGGGTCAGGTCTACCTTATTGCTTGTTGAATGGCCACCACCTAGCTTATGGACTTTAACAAATTTCATGAGCATACAACGGGCTATGAAGTCGAGAAGACTGCAAATTCAGCCATCTAATTGTCTATTTGGATTTATAACTTAATAATGTTCATAAATATTGCTGCTTTTTATTGATGAAATTCACAAATAACCATTCTGCAGCAAATATCAACTTTATAGCAAGTGAAAAGATTGCATTCATAGCTCATCAGCAAGCCTTCTACTAACAACTGTTCATCAAACATAAATGCAACTCAAATAATTCGTCATAAAACACTAGAAAATTAACCAATTGCAAGTAATTCATCCATAAAGTGTAAATGGCTACAAAATTAGATAGATAAGCAGATATTTTGCTATGGTAACAAGGCTCAACGTTTTCAAAAGATAAATGGCCATAAATATAAGCACAAATGGTCAAATTTGGGGCTCATTACCATCCCCACAGGGTAGGTTCATTGTTGGTTTCGATGTGTCACCCACCTGCTGCAGTCAATTAGTATTTTGATGAACCTCCACCCCTAGTACAAGTATTCTTTAGATGTCCCTGGCCATCTCCTGCCATCCAAGCAAGCCCTTCACAGGATTACCAAAAAACACTTACAGGGCCTAGGCACCAGAGCATTTCATGGGTTTGAAGGATGAATGCATTGTTAGACCCCCATACACCCAGCACCATTGGATGCATGCTCTCAGAATCCCCCTTGGCCAATTCCAACTAGACTCTCATCAGCTTTGGGTGGAGATTGAGAATCATATCCTATAGATGAACAAGACCTGCTAGATATGCATCTCCAAAGACCAAGACTAAGGAGCCTTTCATCTTCCATTGACCTATCTAGTATCTACCATTAGATCAAAGGGAAATATCACTATATTTATTCAAGAATCAAGAAGCTCCCATTCCATCTTCTTCCAGTATCCAAATTAGAGACGCCTTGCCTTGCTCATGAATGAGGGCCTCAATCTCAAATCCCAATGCCTCCAACCAACCCCCTCCCCCCAAAAGCCAAACACTCTAGAAACAGTCATAGTTTTGTTCTTGATGCTCACATCTAAAAGGGGAACCAAGAGGTAGGCTAACAGTAGCACCTTCACAACTTCCAAACCCATAAGCCCTTGTGGGGTCATTCAACCCCACCAGTGAGTCGTCCTATGTCTCTAAGACTCTTGTGGGAATGTCATCTCAAATCTTGGGATTGTTCACACCATATCAACAAATAGTCAAGTTCCTCCAAACCTCAATGATAGGCTACCTCTTTTATTTTATTATAGGAGGCCCATTTTAGACCTCAAAATTTGTCTAATGGTTACTAGGACTAACATTTGTATCTGTGTTTGTATTTTGTACTTCCTATTGTATTTTTACCTTTTAGCATTGTTCTTAGATCTCAAATCTTAAAGATTAGATTAGATAAGCTTTTCCCCTGTTTTTATATAAGTGGCCCTTGCACTTCAACTTTGTATAGACATTGTTGCACTCAAGAATCCCATTGACCTACTTTTGTAGTCATTTCTTGGACATTAATCAAATTATCTAATCAAGGCAGCCAGTTTAGAAACAAAAGCAATAAGCAATTATAGCACCACTTGAAAAGTTATCTAAAGTAAAACACTAGCAAAATTTGGAAGCACAATGTTATGAACAAAATAAATATATAAGATCAATGTTGTGAAAATCGCGATAATATCGCAATAAATTGAAATAATCGCGATTTTTTTGCTGTCCCGATAAAATCGCGATAACTATACGAAATAATCGCCGGAATTTTTTTTGCTGATTTTTACTGAATTTATCGCGATAAATTCGAATTTATCGCGATAACAATCAAAATTATCGTGGGGGTCTCCAACAGCGAGGTTTTATAATGTTTCTTTTGGTTTTTTAAGGGATGTTAAATGTTTGAAATGCAATTTTTTTTTAAAGAAACAAATAATTTTTGAGTGGGGCAGCATAATGATCAAGTCTAGGCCCTAGTATTGATATGCTATTCATGGTAATGTTAAATTCTTAAAAGTGACATTCTCCTTAATCTTCATTTTCATCATTTTACTTAAATTTTTAACATTACCATGAAATGACTCAGGATGTTTGAGAGTGGTTCCGGCCTCATTGGATTTCATATGGAGAAAGTAGAATTTTAGATTTCATTCAAAATCCAGCAACTTATCAGTTTTTCAGGATTTCAGGATTGGGAGATTGTAATGTTTCCAGGTGACACCACCTGCCCAGGCTACCCCTGCCACCAGCGGAGGACATGGTCTACCTCCTATAGCTCCTACTTCTAGTTCTTCAACTTCTAAAGCATAGCAGACTCCACTGCCAACTCCACAACCACCATCATCTACGTCTAGAGGGAAAGGGAAAGCTGTGGCATTTCCTCGCAAGAGCGACAGAGGAAATCAATAGGATTAGACTTTAGTTATTTTCTTCATTTTATTGTATATGACATTATGACATGATGAGATACATTATTATATTTTTTGTTGATATTTTGAGGCTGAGTGGACTCAGGAGTCAGGATTACTATTCAGGACATGATTCAATGTTATGTGTGATTTTAGCACTAGAAATGATATAAACATCTTATATATTAGTTCTTTTATCATATTTATGTGTCAATATATTTATTTTATGTTGTAGATGGTTTAGATATTAAAAAAATTGAAAAAAAAAATGAAAAAAATGAATTTTTTTGTACCAAACAATTATTTCCCGATTATTAATTTATTTCCCGGTAATTCCGATTTTTTCCTCGCGCCAATATTATCCCGATAACGATTAATGCAACATTGTATAAAATAACAAAAATAATAATTAACAAATATAATTAGTTATAAAATGGCATGTTCTAAAAGACATGACTCCTTATGAAAGGGCACTTGCCTAGGTATATAAACAGGGCCCTCATTTATAACCACAACATATCATATAAATTGTACATTCAACATTCATAAGAATTGTACATTCACATATTCTTATGAATGTTGAATATATGAATGTACAATTCTTATGAATGTTGAACATACAATTGATATGATATGTTGTGGTTACTTGTCCTATAATGGATATTTACATATTTCAGATTTTTGCATATTCGGTAAGTATGAACTATGTCAGTTACATTGGTATAAAAGCCGCATTTTTTGATCTCCGTGCTTTTAGTCAAGCTTTAGCCACACTTCAAAAAAAAATTAGAGTTTCTCCAATGCCAACGTTCGTGACAAAGAAAAAAAAATAGGCCTTTGGCCATTTAGATAAATAAATAAATATAAAGAAAAAGAAAGTTATGTTAAAAAAATTAAATAATAAAAGAATAAAAAATTAGAAAATTACGGTTTTTTTAAAAAGGAAAAAAATTTAGAAACAAAATTAAAAAAAAAAAAATTGAGCTACTTGAATTCGCTATTGCAAGTCGTCACCCAACCACTGCCACCATACGACTATCTTCCTGTCACTGCTATGTCATCGCGGTAACTCGCTCCACCATGCTCCTCTCACCGCATACTCTGCCCATTCGTTGCACCCACTGTCGTCCGCATATCCCACAGCCCCTGCCCATGCACACAAAGTTGTCGTCAGTCCTTCCTCTCTTCCTCTGCCCCGACTCTGAACATGTCATCAACATTGCACTCCCGCGACCTCACTCTGCATTGTTTTTCCATTTGCCCGCACAGCCATTGGCTTGCACAGCGATTGCATTCCCTCTGCTCAACCCAGTATTCATTGCAAGTCATCCACATCCCTTCAAACCTCAACTCTCATTGGCATGCCCCTTTGCGGGTATAGAACAAGGGTTTCTTTTACGGGTTAATTATTTGCAAGTTGCATTGAAATTTGAGACATAGTGGTGAAACCAAATAAAAAATAAAAAATTGATATGTTGAGGAAAAATATTGATCCCCTCCATACCTCTTCATATCATTGCATTCGTACGATATATTCGTACCACTACGTATTGAAATAATTAATAAAAATTAGGGGTTCATAAAAAGGTATCAAGGTATTTTAATGTAAAGATTCTTCTTTAAAATGTTTGATTTATAAAATTGACATTAAAAGGTGTATTTCTAATGTTTTGGACTAAATGTCGGTTTTGTAAAACAGAATTTGAGTACCAACAAATTTTTAAAAACTGCCAAACATATTGTAAAACATGCAAAAAAATTATTTATTATGGAAGAATATTAAGGCAATACATAGACAAAAATAAAAAGGATTAAAAGAAGAACTCGCAGAATCTCATCATAAAAACAAGACAATGGAAAAGAAATATAAATATTTTGAAGAACTCTATTACCAAGAGTAGGAAATTTCTCGTCTAAGAGACCATAGTTAAAAATTACTTGCAAAGGTCGAATTCCAAAGCTACAAAGTAAAAATTAGAATAAAAAAAGGAATGTCTCGAGAAAAAAATCAACAAGAATATATCAAAGAAGGAAGAAGAAAATTCGCACTTAAAAAACCTTAATCAAAGGTTATTAGAACAAATCAGAGGTATAAAATGTTAGAAGCTTTAATGTCAAAATAAAGTTGAAGAACTCTTACATCTTATAAATCATAATTAGAACCTACTCATGCAAATCAAGAAGCTTAAAGGTGATAAGAAATTAATTAAGAACAAATTTGAAGAGCTTATCGCAAAAGAGGCATCGAAGTCTTTTGATGTAGCAGTTTGAGTTAAAGAAAAGGTAACAAACACTGAGCCAGATAATATTCCAATTCAGAGAGATCCCAATTAAAGTGAAGTGAAGACATACATAGAGGTTGAAGTTCAAACGACAGAAATTTCAAGTGAAGTTCTAACGATTAACCAAGTGACTTTCGTATGCGGAGGAAATCAGATACCTCAAGTAAATCAAGAAATTGCCACAAAAAGGATATGACGAAAGCAGATCACGAGAACTCCTTATCAACACCCAAATCAGAAAAGCAAACATCTCAACCAGTCTACACATCCATATCACTCAGACCAAAAATAAATGACTTATGTTCCAACGAATATCGATGTTACCATAATCCAGTGTTATGATAACAATTCATCCCAAGTTTCCAGTAACCACAATATTCCACAAAAGATTAATTTGGAATGGTTACATGTTAAAATTGGCAACTAGTGCCAAACTCCACATGGGCCATCTTATTTATGGCAGCTAATATTTTTCTTGGATTCCTCTATCCAAGAGGTGTAGGAATGATCTAAAGATCATCCGATTCCGACATGTACAAATGAAGATATGAATTTATTGATATTATGGACAAACTGTCAAGGTCGGCCAGCGAGCAAAACAGGCATTCAAACCCCCAGCTCATCCTCAACGTTGCATATAAAAGGAGGAGACATCAAGTCATTTTATCATTATATCATCTTCACTCGTCTCTCTCTCCTCACTTGATTGGGTACGCAAATCTGGAAAGTTGTCTCCCACACGTGCGAAGGAAGGAGGATATGTTTGATTGTTTGACTGCGTTGACCGAATTGCAGAATTGTTGTTTGACTACGTTGACCTGTTTTGACTGCAGATTGGGTGATTTATCTTCTCCTTGGCAAGCCGCAGATCTAGGCACTAAAATCAAGGTGATCTGACCTCTCATTTTACCAACATTGACTGCCCTAGGTTTGGCCACAGTTTGACTTTCATTGACCAGCTTTTGACTGGACTTTTTCAGACTATTTTGGGTCGATTGGGCTTGTTGTTGGAGGCCAAAGTTGGCTGGGTTTGATTGAGCTGTTTAGAGGAAGTATTCTGCCCTGTTTGACCAGCATTGACTTTTCTGGTTAGGGGTTTTGCTGCTGTTATAGATTATCAAATTTGTAATTTGTAATATCTCTCTCTCTACTGAGCTATTGAAGAATATAAGAAGAATTGATCAAGGGTTTCCCCACATTGGGGTTTGTCCCTGGATGGTGCCACATCTTGTGTCCTCTTGTCTTGGCTTGTCTTCTACTGTTTATGTGTATGTTCTATCTGCATTTTACTATCATGCTGATGTGATTGCTAAATTGGATATTGATATTGGGTTAATAAAGAAATTGAAGTAAATTTCTCTTAAGCATATTGAACATACCATCGTTATCTAAAATTAACATGGTATCAGAGCTAAGGTGAAGACAAAGCCCAAGTAAGAGTGAAAGAGAAATCACCAAAGACAGTTGGACAAGGACAAAAGGTTCAATGGGTTCCTCATCCTACTTCCCGGCTGAAGACAAGCTCCATGATAAATCTGACTATCATGGATGGAAGATGTCTCTTGATTTGACCTTGGAAGAAAAAGAAGTGATGGACTATGTGCAGGGTAAAATCCCTAAACCTCCTTCAAATGCACCGACTGCTGCGAAGACCAAGTACAATAGGGTTGAAATCAAAGAAAAGAAGATTATCAGGGATTCCATTGACAAGCGTCTAGCGGTCTACATCTCCGATTTGAACACTTCCAAGGAAATCTACGATAGGTTGGTCAGCATGTTCAAGGCTAGTGATGCTAATCAAATTTTATTTCTCAAAAATAAGTTGAAGGATATTAAGAAGGGCAAGGATGACAATATTCAATCCTACTTCTTAAGGATCACTGAGATCAAGAATGATCTACTTTTGATTGGAGAGGTCATTCCTAACAGGGAACTTATTATCACTACCCTTGGAGGACTCCCACCCGAGTGGTATATATTTAGAACCACTATTCTCAATAATGGTCGAATTTTAAGGTTTGAAGAATTGATGTCGAGATGCATTCAAGAAGAAACAAGAATGGTGGAGCAAGAAATGCCTTCTAATAGAAGCAACCCCACTGCTTTCTCCATTCATGCCAAAAGGAGAAATAATGCAGGGTCTAAAGGTCATTTCAATGGAAAGCCTGGATCTAAGGGTGGAAGGAAGGGCGGGTGCTTTGTTTGCAATAAGTTTGGCCACTATGCAAGGGACTGTCCAATTAGAAGGGACACATCGCATGATGATGAGCACAATCATTCCAGGGGCAACTTCAACAACAACAATCAAAGGAATGGCAGGTTCAATGGCAAAGGAAAAAGGAATGTAGGACATCAAGGAAATAGTCAACCCTCCAAGAAAGCAAGGAACTCCAGGTATGAAGAATCAAATGTTGTTAACAATAAACAAAAGGAATACTATCTTATATCAGCCCTCTCCACTACTAATCCGGATTTAAACAGGAACGCAATAAAATTTAGAGATAACCATAAAGACAGATATGCAGCGGAAATAATACTTCATTTCATTACTGTAAAATACTGAAATATGCTTACAAACAAAAATGGAAATAAAGCAGCTAGGGCGATGGTAGCTTATCTCTGAGAAGAGATGTGGCGGCTACATGCCTCTGAACTGTTCTGAACTGTGTTACAATGAGGCTCGAAGGCCTATTTAGTGTTGAGAAACAATGGAAAACCCTTCACATTCCAAAACCTAACCCTAGAAGATGAAACGCCAAATTATGGGCCCCGTTTTTTGGGTAAGTTGGTACATCAACTTCCCGGGGTCGCGAATTGGTCGTATTATCTCCGTTTGACGTGCATGATAGCCCGTTGGAAAGATCTCTTTGAGGACTACGACGGAAAAGACGATTTTTAAACAAAAAAATCGCTAGCGGTAGATTTCCCAAAAAACGTCGTTTAGAGCCTCAACACGGCTCTGGAAGTTTAGGACCCGAAAAACTGCTAAAAATAGTAAACTGTGCTATAATTAAGAAAACTGAAAATACTGAAAGAAGCACTAGAGGGGATCCAAGTGGAATTAGCGGGTGGCCACCAATATCCACCTGGATCAACTACCTCTCCACCGACACTTTGGGGAATTGGCTAATTGATAGTGGTGCCTCAAGGCACTTCACTGGATACAAGGAAGCTCTCTCTAATCTGATAGACAAGACAAACTTGGAGATTATCCTTGGAGACGATGCCACCTATCCGATGAAGGGAGTAGGGAATGTCACCCTTCAATTGAATCAAGGTAACACGATTCATTTACAAGAAGGTCTATATGTACCTGATCTCAAGAAGAACCTGGTGTACATTTCGGCAATGGAAGACAAAGGATAAGAGGTGGCATTCATTGATGGAAAGATACATGTTTGGAAAAGAAATTTTAAAGGTGCTTTTACTCTTGAGTTCAGGGTTGACACTTTGTATCAAGTTGGAGGAAGTCCATTGGGAGCCATGTCTTGCGACACATCTCTACAATCTGAACTATGGCACTAGAGGTTTGCCCATCTTCATTATAAGGATCTTCCTGAAGTGAGACAGATGGTGACAAGTTTGCCCGAGTTCAAGGTAGAGCATGAAGGTGTATGTCTGAGATGTACCGAGGGAAAACTTACAAGGGGACCATTCCCCTCAAGTAATAACAAGACCACAGATATATTGCAGTTGATCCACTCTGACATATCTGGTATGATGCCCATAAACTCTTTGGGAGGATATTTATATTCTCACCTTTACGGATGACTATTCTCGCAAGGCTTGGATTTATTTCTTGAAAAAGAAGGATGAAGTGTTCACCTGGTTCCGTCACTTCAAAGCCATGATCGAAAACCAATTCAAGAAGAAAATCAAGATATTGAGGACTGATAATGGGACTGAGTACGAATCAAATGAATTCCATGATTATTGCAGAGAAGTTGGCATTAAGAGGGATACTACAACACCATACACTCCTGAGAAAAATGGTGTGGTTGAAAGGAAGAATCGCTCTTTTGCAGAAGCAGTTCATGCCATGCTTCATGATCTAGGCCTTCCGAAGTTCCTAGGGGCTGAAGTTGCAAATACCATCGTGTATGTTCAAAACTGATGCCCTCATCAAGCACTGGACTCCAAGACTCCTGAAGAAATGTTCATTGGTAAGAAACCCGATGTCTCTCATTTTAGAATTTTTGGAAGTCCCGTATATTTTCATGTGCCAAAAGAGAAAAGAAGCAAAATGGGTGCATCTAGGAAGAAAGGAATCTTTGTGGGCTATAGTGAAAATTCTAAGGGATATAGAAATTATGTGGCTGGTCAAAAGGAAGTTGAGATAAGTCATGATGTCACTTTCGATGAAGATATGGCCCTCAACAAGATCAATAACCTTCCTATCCCAAGGAAGGACAAAGAAGCTGACATCGGAAAACAGGGTGAAAAAGAGGACGAAACGATGCTTGATGTTGATGATCCTATTGATCCTCCTCCCCGAGAGCCCTCCTCCTCCAAGAGGAGACCCTCATGGCTTAGCGAGACTCTCAAAGATGCCAAGAGACATATTGCACCAAGGGGGACTTTCCGTGAGAGCAAGAAATCAAACAAGTATCAAGGATATTTGACTGCCATGAGCACTATCACTCAAAATGAGTCTTCGTCATTCAAAGAAGTCGTGAAGCATCAAGTATGGAAGGATACTATGAATGAAGAATACGAGTCAATTATGAAGAATGATGTATGGGATGTGGTCCCTAAACCCCAGGACAAATCGGTTGTCACCTCTAAGTGGCTCTACAAAATCAAGCATGGAGATGATGGAAGTGCAGACCCTCTCATTCACAAATGTAAGAGGGAGTTGGCTTCTGAATTTGAGATGAAGGACCTAGAACCGATGCACTATTTCCTAGGGTTGGAGGTCTGGCAAAAGCAAGGTGAAATTTTCCTCTCTCAAGGAAAATATGTTGTGAAGATATTGGAAAGATTCGGGATGGTGGACTGCAAGCCTGTGACTACTCTGATGGAACTTAACTTTAAGAAGTTATGTGGTAGTGTTGTTGGACCTGAATTGGGAAATAATTCTGAGTATCATCAACTCATAGGAGCACTGATGTTCTTGGTGAACTCCTGTTCGGACATACATTTTGCAATTAACACATTGAGCCAATATATTGTTGAGCCTCATCATATACATTGGATTGGTGCCAAGAATCTTTTGAGGTATCTTCGGGGCACAATCACTCATGGACTGAGATACACTATCAGAGATGTGAGGTTGCATGGTTATTCTGATGTTGATTGGGTTGCAAGTGTGGTGGATCACAAGAGCACTTATGGGTGTTGCTTTTCTTTGGGTTCTGCTTCGATATCCTGGATGAGCAGGAAGCAGAAATTGGTTGCCTTGAGCACTGTTGAGGCCGAATACATAGTTGCTGGTATGGCCTCCTGTGAAGTTGTCTGGTTGAGGAAGCTCTTCAGTGAGCTGTTTGGACATGTGCTGGATACCACCGTGATCCTCTACGACAACTAGAGTGGGATCTGATTATCAAAGAATCTCGTATTTCATGATCGCTCCAAGCACATAGATATCAGGTACCACTTTATCCGGGATATGGTACAATG
This sequence comes from Pinus taeda, assembly GCA_000404065.3. Classification (NCBI taxonomy): domain Eukaryota; kingdom Viridiplantae; phylum Streptophyta; class Pinopsida; order Pinales; family Pinaceae; genus Pinus; species Pinus taeda. The sequence continues at coordinate 224,158 of APFE031225584.1, read as the reverse complement.
AGGAGCAATAAGGCTCCATCACATTGGGACTGATGAGCAAGTTGCTGCTATTCTGACAAAGCCCCTAGGGAAGGTCAAGTTCTTAGCCTTCCGAGAACGACTTCGAGTCGTGGAGAGACCCTCTTCTAAGGGTCCTGTATGATATGGACATTGAGGTCTGGGAGCTCTGGGGGACTTGGGGTACTTCTTGGAGCGATGAGCAACCATAGGGTGAGTGGTTCAGCCTTCCCCTAGTGGTTTGTTGTGTACAGGGTGAGTGGTTCAGCCTTCCCCCACGATACCCCTTGGCGACATGTAGGCAGGATGAGTGGTTCATCCTTTTCCTGCTGAGACATCCTACCCATGCAGTCTAGGACTCATGGGAAGTACCTCTCATCTAGCCAATGAGTAGGGAAATGAGGTTAGGGATCATAGTACTACCGATGGACGTATCGTGTACTACCGTACTCCCTATGCTAGGATGACCGATATTGATCTGGGATCAATTGGAACTGACTTCGGGTCAGTAAGAGTGGAATGAGACACTCCCTTTTGATTGGAACTAACTTCGGGTCAGTAAGAGTGGTATGACACATTCTCCTTTGATTGGCACTAACTTCGGGTCAGTAGAGAATGGTATGATACATTCTCGATCACTTCTTCTTCTTCATAGTTCAGTAGAGCAGAGCAGTGCATTGATGGCAGAGATAGTACACATTGGCAGATGGATTAGCAGATGGAGTTCTCCCTAGTTGAGAGGGAGTGTTAAAATTGGCAACTAGGGCCAAACTCCACATGGGTCATCTTATTTATGACGGCTGATATTTTTCTTGGATTCCTCTCTCCGAGAGGTGTAGGATTGATCTAAAGATCATTCGATTCCGACATGTACAAATGAAGATATGAATTTATTTATATTATGGACAAATTGTCAAGGTTGGCCAGCGAGCAAAACAGGCATTCAAACCCCTAGCTCATCCTCAACATTGCATATAAAAGGAGAGCTCAAGTCATTTTATCATTATCTCATCTTCACTCATCTCTCTCTCCTCATTTGATTGGGTATGCAAATCTGGACAGTTGTCTCTCACACGTGCGAAGGAAGGAGGATTTGTTTGACTGCGTTGACCAGCGTTGACCGAATTGCAGAACTGTTGTTTGACTACATTGACCTCTAGCGTTGACCTATTTTGACTGCGGATTGGGTGAGGTATCTTCTCCTTGGCAGGCCACAGATCTGGGCATTAAAATCGAGGTGATCTGACCTCTCAATTGACCAGCGTTGACTGCCCTAGGTTTGGCCGCAGATTGACTTTCATTGACCAGCGTTTGACTAGACTTTTTTGGACTGTTTTGGGCTGATTGGGCTTGCTGTTGGAGGATGAAGTTGACTGGGTTTGACCGAACTGTTTAGAGGAAGTATTCTGCCCTGTTTGACCAGTGTTGACTTTTCTGGTTAGGGCTTTTGCTGCTGTTATAAATTATTAGTTGTAATTTGCACTATCTCTCTCTGCTGAACTATTGAAGAATATAAGAAGAATTGATCAAGGGTTTCCCCACATTGGGGTTTGTCCCTGGCTGGTGCCACATCTTGTGTCCTCTTGTCTTGGCTTGTCTTCTACTGTTTATGTTTATGTTCTATCTGCATTTTACTATCATGCTGATGTGATCACTAAACTGGATATCGATATTGGGCTAGTAAAGAAATTGAAGTAAATTGCTCTTAAGCATAGAACATGCCATTGTTATCTAAAATTAACATTACATCATTGTATAATGCAACAATTATGTACCAGTCTCAGAAGTTCATATTGTCTTGTATCATCAAAGATGATAGGTCTAAGAATTAAGAAGGCGAGAAGACATTACGAAAAAAGATATCAAGCCTTTTCATCAATAAACCTTGAGGACAAAGATTTTTTGAAGGGGAAGGCAACGTTATGAACACAATTATATATAAAATAACATAAATAATAATTAATAAGTATAATTAGTTATAAAAGAGCATGTCCCGAAAGACATGACTCCTTATGAAAGGGCACCTGCCTAGGTATATAAACAGGGCCCACATTTGTAACCACAACATATCATATCAATTGAACATTCAACATTTTTAAAGTCTCCAACGGATAGGGAAACACTTCAAATAGTAAGCCTTAATAGGCTATTATTATTAACAAGTAATTATGGTGAAAAGAAACATGTCCATCTAAGATTGTGCCATCTAATGCCAAACATAACATTTGGGAAAGTAATAAAATATAAATAGATATAGAGAGTTGGAATGAGAATAAGAGACAATGTATCAATCACATTAAGTGCTATGGGATTGAGCGGCCAGATATAATAAGTTCTATGAACAAAATGATTGCGTCCAATGCATCTATATTTCCTTTGGTAAAAATGTATATAGACCAATATTAGTCTAATGAAAACACGTTGATAAACTGTGCTAAAGTTCCTTTGCAAGTATTCAACTTTGTTTGGAAAGAGATATTTCTAGTCATAAAGTGAGGAGAGAAAATGCAGTTGTGTTGATAAGAAAAAATACAGACCATGTACATCACTAGTTAAATCACTGTCCTCCGGAGCACGACAGAAAACAAGGTCTGTGTGAATGTGCCTCAACAAATTTTCAATTGTCTTCTCCCGAATCAGGGGAGCCCTATCCAGAGCCGTACAAGACAGCCTCATCAATGGCATTGTGAAAGGTCTGATTCCATTAAGCTGCAGCAAAACATAAATACCTTCAAAATTTCAGAAAGCCTTTTTCTGCAAAACTGTTAATTAAATAGATTAAAAAGCTACACAAAGAGGTCACTTGATTCTTAGTCATATAAAGTGAAGAATTAAACAAACAGGTAAAGACACCCACCTTAACTTTAGTACCTAAAATCAATTGAAAATCAACATAATGAACAAAAATAGAATCTATAAGTAACAAATATTTTCAAGACTTATTCTTCCCTTTTGTCATCAAGCTCAGATAAGATAAGATGATTTTATTAAGGTCCAAAAAATGGCCAAGAAAAAGCTTCATGGAACAATAGAGTACAATCAGTTATCAATAGATTATGGGAACGTCTACAATACTCCTAAATGCTACAAAGATGACAAAAGAAAACAGATACAACTATAATAAAAGAGCGAGTAGTAAAATCTAGGAGGAAAACACTAAGAGGTATGGTGCGCTAGCTCAATATCAGCATCATAACTGGAAATAGAAGTAAAGTAGATAAGATAAGAAGAGGAAGAGGGATACGGAGAAGAGGTGTCCTTGTCTCCATCTAACACTCCAACGAGACTTATACAAAGCCCGATGACATCTTTCAAAGAGTACCCAGGGCTGAGGGGACCTGGCTGTACAATCCTGGGAGAATCTCTGGAGAAAAATGCAACTGTCCTAACATTCATGACTGAGTGGAAAAACCTCCTGATAGAGGTCTGCCTGCTTGAGCAAACACAGTGAATAGAATTCTGTATGGTGCTCAAAGCAGAGTGAAGAATAGGAACTAATACTCACCATTTGGCTAATTTTTCCAATTTTTGCCCAAAAAGATTCTCCAATTTGAAACAAATATTTACACAAAATTCTATAGCATCGAATTTTTCATCTGAAAAAATAACCAAACTCTTCTATGAAATACAAAATGTCCTTACAAATTTTATAACATTCAAAAAAGTCTCACTAAATATTTGTACTTCACATTTTGAAGATTATAATGATGCACCAAGGTTCGCTTCCAAGAAAATGATGGTCCGTGAAAATTGGAGGGCATTCTTGTAGTTTTTCTAAGTCCCGATTTTCACAAAGCGCAGTCCACTTTTGTTATGCTTGTATCAGCCATTAACCAATGGGGTATGGTTCAGCAAAATGGAAAGTAATTTTTGGCATATGTACAGGTAACTGGATATTTGGTATGTGTAAGCAGATCTTATAAGTATGAAAGTTCTGTAAGTTTTGTATACATGCTGGATATATATGATAAATATCATCGTAAGAGCAACTCATTAGAATTTGTTGAAAACATACAGATATTAAGTGTACAGGGGATTCCCCTTCCGGAGTGTTTGCCTGATTTTGATTAGAAGGAATGTCATAGTCTTCAAAATATGACAAAAAAGGCCCATAACTTACCAGGAACATAAAACTTTGGGAAACACCAACCAACTGTTGATTTCTTTTCCTTAAAAACACATGCAATGCAAACATATTAACAAATAATGCTTAGGTCATGGTACCAGTGTTGGAGATAATGGTCGTATTTAGGACATACAACTTAGATGAACAATAGAACCTCACTAATAAAAGTAATTAATAGGGCAGTTAATGTAGTTGTTAATAATTAGGTATTTGATAGTTACGTAACTACTATGTAAGGAGACATTACCTACTCTAATCAAATGAACGAATCCACTCGTTCTTATGTGTGTATTCCTGTCCAAGCCTGTGTGTGAATCTCACATGGTATCAAAGCTAGGCTGTGGTGTTAGATTTTTTGGCCACTCCAAAAGTATTTACACCATGTTTGAGGGTGCTTCAGGAGGATTAGGATACATAGTATATGTTCAGTCACTAGATGGTCCAAGATGGATTAGACCATGAGAGATAGTTTGCAATGTGCATAGTTGAGTAGCTTGCTCTGTGAGTGCTTGAAATCAGTTTATTGCAGGCTCGGTGTTCTTCCCTAACTTTCATTGAGGCCTCATGGAGGAGCCACTTGTTTAAAGAAAGCCCTACAAAAGATATGGAGTGATGTGCATCATGGAGGAGGGCTTCAAGCCTAATTAACATTAAGATGTGGCAGCTTGGTTTCATGCTTGGAGGATTAGAGATGGCTAGGGGGAACTTGGGGCTTCAACAATGTTCCTGCATGGGCGTAGATGACCTAGTGGAGTGCACTGCTTTGAAATAGATAGAGTCCATGGGGGCACATGATAGAGAGGTGTAGACTTGCCTTATGTAACTATATCACCTTGGAGTCATTATTGTGCAAGATATCGCCATTGGAGCATGACACTTGTATTCTAGAGTGGGCATCTCACTTGTGTGGCCTACAAAGGCTAATGTAACTTGCGTGTAAGGGCTTAGGGCCACATAGTATTGTTGGCCTCCCTTACCTCTCATACTATGTTACAGGAAACACTAGTCAGCAGGTTGTTTCCGGCAAAAAACGAAACAGAAACTTGGAAACACGTATGGTACGGCCTGTTAATGCATTTCAAGCCGTATTGGCACATTTCATGACACTGAAACGTGGCCCAGTAGGAACTCAAACGCATTTCAAGGCCGTATGGTCACGTTTCCAAAAGAAGTGCCTATTTGCGTTTTTTTTTCATTTTTTATTTGGCAATTAAAATATTTTGTGGATGTTACTAGATAGCTCTCGCAATTATAAAAAGAGTCTCGCCTCATTCCTTCATCACACAAATTAAGCAAGTCATTTCACTTGGAAAGTGACAATTTTAGCAAAGAGAAGAGGAAGAGAGTAGTGGTTTCAGCTAGGGCGTTTTCGCTGTTGAGCATGCTTCTACTTCTATTTTTGACAAGGATTATGATGATGAGGATGAAGATTGAAGACTATTAATCTTTAGTCTTTATAGTACTTGCAACCTGCTAATTTTTGCAACGGCGGTAAAATTCCACCTTAGACAGCTCAAATGACCAAGATAATGATTGCATTAGATTCCTCTTTTCGAGAGGACCAAAATTGACCTAAAGATCACCCAATTTGCTCAAGTAGAAGTTGAGTTATGAATTATTTTTGGTATTATGAAATGGGTTGGCTCTAACCACATGAGTAACTACTTATGCCAGTCTTAACCCCAAGTGAACCCTCAAGAAAGCCTATAAATAGAAGAGAACTCAAGATCATTTGGACACATCTTCTCTTCTCTTTCGTCTTGGTTCGCACAGGTTCGATGGAGGAGTTTGCAAGAGTCTGAAATCATAGGCGAAAAGTTCGCTCTCAGTTAGGGTCTTCTAGATCTCGGTCGCTGGCACAGAACAAGGCATTTTGGTCCCTGGACGCTGGCACATAAGCCTATGAGAGTGACTATAGACCCTTGGACGTTGGCACAGAGGCTTAAGGGAGCGACTATGGCTTCAGAGGCAGATCTAGAGGTATCGGTCCCCGATCGCTCGCACAGATTGGTCCTGAGAGCAGCCAAGGTGTCTCGGTCGCATGCATAGTAACTTCAAGGGAGCGACCAAGGGTTTCAGGTGTGTTGCACCTCGGTTGCACGCACAAAGTTGTCTAGAGAGCGACCAAGCAGTCGTAGTCGCCCTCACGCAGTATCTAAGAGAGCGACCAAGGAGTTTCGGTCGCATATAGACAGTTTTGATGAGAGCGACTCGAGTTTAGATCTAAGGTTTGACATCTTGACTTCAGTTGACTTCAATGATCTGGTAGATCTGGGTTTCTCTCTACTGTTATACAGATCTATAGATCTGTAGATCTTATTTGTTAGTATCCATTGCAAACATATGTATTGGGCTCATTAATAGTGATAGCAGTGTTCGGTATCGTGACAGCAGTATACAGCAATTGACATCAATTTGTGATAGCACATTATAGCCATTAGTATGAGGATTTTGACTCCTAGCATGATTAGATTTGTTTCATAGATATCATTATTGTTTTGCTACATAGATAAAGTTATGGATCATTGTACTCCCTTTTGCTGCATCATTTGATGATTATCTAAGAAGACGAAGATTTGCAAGGATTTTCCCCATAGTGGGCTTTGCCCTGGTCTCGGACAAATCTCGGTGTCTCTATGTGTGTGCCTGCTTTCTTCTATTGTTCCTTTTATGTTCCGTTGCATTGATGATGATGGTGATGTTGTTTCTTTCTATATAATTGCATATGTTGATGTATAATGGTGTAAATTTGAATAATGTAATGATGATATCGGGTGAACTTAATGTATTAATGATGAAATGCAACTATCATAGCAAAGAACAATATCGCCCTATGAAAAATTAACATGATATCAAAGTTGGGTTGAAGAGAAGTCAGGAGATCACCCTGATGATGACACCTTTGATGAAAGCAAGAAGAGGATGGTGGAGACCTAAAAGAATTCTAGGATTTGAAGATAACCCTAGGCATCTTGATGATTATGCTTTGATAGATTATATGAGGTTAAGGTTGGAAAACCCTGGTTTATGGCAAAGGCTTGAGATTAGATGCATGAAACTCTAGCATGATCTATGTAAAGATGCTCAAGCACTTGACAAAGATTCGATGAAGCCCTAGATGGGATAATCCCTAGCAGATCTGGTTGGATACTTGAAGGCAACATTGGTATATGGATCATGGACATTGATGCCTCTTGAAGATTGGTTCAAGAGGGAGAGGATTGCCTCTCATTGAAGATAAGTATTTCTTGACTTATGATGCTTCTTACTTGTTAAACTTATAGATCTAATGATTATGTTTATTTATTGCTTGTACTTCCTGCGTATGTATTTCAGTATATGGATGTTTCTAACCTCCTTGATGAGACGTGATGAGTAGATCCTTCTTGAGGATCATTTTGAGATGCAGATCTGGAAAAAGACAAAGAGGTACTTGATGAAAAGATGACAAAGTGCTTCAAGCAGCCTATGTCAAATGAAAAGGTGCACAAGTAATACCATAAGGTATGCATGGCATGTTTCAGCTATTGGCACGGTAAGCCCTAAGGTGTGATGAGAATATCTCTTTCTTTAATAGCTCACACATGTACATGAAAGTGACTTGGATCTATGTTTCCTGTGATGAAACTATGCACTTGGTGTTGAACATTTCTGATCTTCTTGAATTCTATAAGGCTATCTAATGTTGATACATTGGTACACTTGATGTTTGGCTAACATCTATGATCTATCTGTTGGATATCTTGATTTTATAAAGAAGGCTAGCACCTTGACTCCAATAAATAATAGTAAATAATACTCTTGATACTTGTTGTTGACCCTGCCGCCCGCACCTACCTACCAGTTAGCGAGAAAAGCCTTCAACCCCACAAGGTGTGGTTGGTGGCAGGGAACTCAGAGAAGGGGCTGTCACACTGATCCCAACTCTCTTCGTTTTAGCTATCTCCTAGGCTAGCTAAGGAGGGTGGTCCCTAATGGAAAGCTAAGCTAAAAGCTAAGATGTAAAGTTCTAGGAGAATTATTTGAGTTAAATAAGACTGTCAATCTGAGATCTAAAATCAAAACATAATATAAGCAATAGCCATTAACCGTACAACAAACAGGAAACACACAAATGACCAGTGCCTTAAAAACGTTATTATTTCAGAAATGAAAATATTTTTGTTTGTATTTCTTTTTATGCTCAGAATGGAAACGAATGCTTTTAAATGAAAAGAGAAAATTTGTTTTGACATTTCAAAATAGAAACTAAGCTAAGGGATCAAGATACTTCCCTCTTGAGTAAATCTCTTTTTGATGTCTTAAGAGCTTGATGGCTTGAACAGCATGTGGGACCCTTGGTGTCCTTGGAGGTGACTATTCCCGCCGAAGAAGTCCTCGCCCTCCAACAGAGCTGGCAAACCTGTCGTTTGAAAACACAGAAAACACTTGCAAACAAATTGTTAGAGCAAAAAGAGACTTGGCATATAGAGACCAAGTTGAGCTTGTCATTCAACCGAGAATGGACAAGCTACAACAAGTGTACAAGATATACCAAGCCCGAAGAGATCTGAGATAGCTGCAGATCTCTCCTCCCTAGACAATAGTGCCTTCAGGCAAAATGAAAAACAACTAGATAGCAAATGAAAATCACATGAACATTAAACGACACAAGTATATCTCATATACCAAGGCATGCACCACACGAGAAGCTGCTAACCCCAAAGACTTTTATTTACTAATACGAATGCTGAACACAAAATCCGGCAGAGTCTCTGCCAGCCCAATAGCTCGTTCTATGATGTACAATAAGAGCCCAAGGCTCATATAAATAGGAAAATGGGAGACAATCCCAAGGCAAATTCCCAATGACAAATGGCAATAAGGTGAAGATCCCAATGAAGAGAGACCATGACAAGTGGCTTAGAGGACTGCTGTATGGCTGCCTTTGAACTGCTGATAACTCACGTAACTGCTGTTGCATATGCCTTAACTACACCTTAACTGCTGTTCACGTGACTTGTAAACCGCTGATTGAACCATGTGACAAACTGCTGGTTGAACTGCTGCTCTAACTGCGCGGAATATACTACGTAAACAGCTGTGTAATTGCTGTTTTAATCTGAGTTAAACTGCTGGTAATTGCCAGGTAAACATGCTGCTCACGTACTGCTGAGCTGCCACATAAACAGCTGTTTTAATTGCTGATATAAGTGCGTGTAAACTGAGTTGACATGGCTGGAATGTGTGTTGTCCAACTGCGTGAAATATCAACATTAAACTGCCTTTGCAAACTGCTGTATAACCCACGTTACTTTGCTGACCTGGCTGTCAACGTGTTTGCTGAGTTACGTTAAATTGCCGTACGGAATTCATGCGTACGGATTTTTTTTGTTTGGCTGAGGTGGCATCCAGCTCACGACTGCCCAACGTAATGCTGTTTGAACCCTTTGACTGGGCCCACATGTGATATGCGGTTGGCTGAGCTGACTTTGCAAAACTTGGATGGCTGAGTTAACATGTGCGTACGGCCTTTGATTGAGCTGAGTTATGCGTACATTTTGGTGGGCTGAGGTGGGCCCCCTCCCACTCATTTAACCTTATATTTTCAGCCTTTTATAACATTAAAAAAAATTAAATCAAAGTTATTACTTCAACAATTTCATTGCCTTATGAATTCAACGTGCTTTGACTTTGACTTTGAGTTGACTTTCTTTGACTTTGACTGGCTGCTGAAACTTTGACTTGAGGTGGGCCCCACATTGCTTTGCCACGTCACCTTTGACTTTCTGCTTGACTTCCATGTCAAAATTTGACTTATTTTGACTTTTGAAATTTTTTGAAATTTTTGAAATTATTTTTTTTTTGAATTTTTTCTCCATTTTTGCCACTGTCACTGGAAAAATTGCCTTTTGAGGGACTCTGAGTCATTCTTTGACCCCCAAAGTAGGCT